>PNEQ01007317.1:0-31274 GCA_003012365.1 Medauroidea extradentata | reverse complement strand
AGGCTTACAAGTATTTACTTTCGCATTTTACGAGTGTTTTGTGATTAGTGTTAAAACTTAAATGTTATTTCGAAGTAATAGCTAAATAATTTAAATATTAATGTATTAAATAGCGAAACTGTTTCGCTAGTACCTGTTTCAGTAACTGTCGAGAACATTGCAAAATACAGTTTCCTTGTTTATAATAATACTATTAATAGTAATATAATAAACGACGACATCGACAAGGTGAAATTGTACAATGATCAGGTGTCAAGCTGTAATGTTCTCCTTATAACCCAACCCTTCTAACCCATCCCTTACATACACCGTTATTCCCCCTCCCCTTTCTTCCCTATCACTTCTAAATATTATGAATTTATCCTGCTTATATTCCCTGTCCAGCACCTCCCTGCATAACCACATCTCCACTTCTACATCTGCTCTGTATCTTTCAAACTTACCCAGAAAACTTGGTTTTAGGGTTAGGGTAATTTTAATAAATCCAGTTTTACTTACTTGTTTCATTTCCACATACCACATTGCATGAGCCTTATTTAAGAGTGATTTTGTTGCGATTCCCTTTATTTCATAAGATGGGAGGACTACACATTTAGTTTAAAGTCTTTCATGAGACTAATAATTCAGTGTCATTAACTGTTGATAAATATTTGCTGTCTACATAAATCACACCTACCTTGGTTAACATTGAAATTGCAATTTATGTAGGCACAGCCTAGTCAAATTTATTGTAAAGTCCTTGTACGACTGTCATGTGTATGCACAACACACAAGTAAGCCTAATGAATTATTTATAAATTAAGTATGACGATTTCATTATGAATCGCTAAACGAAAGCCATTACTCATGTATAGGCCTGCCTTATTACACGAGTTACAAAACTTATGTGGAATTCGGGAAGAAATTACGTAAATTACATCCAGTACGGCCGTGGTTGCAACAAATTGTGTAGGCTAACAGACAATTGGCAAACACCACACTGACGTATCTCACTTGCATTATATAAATGCCGATTTTCATAAATAAAGCACTGAATTATGTCATTCTACCATACTGTCGTCTGAAACCCAGACATTAACGAACATTTTTTTTATTTTCAGCACACTTCTAAACACAACTTCGGCATATGCTCGTAAAACTTCGTGGCAATTGTCTTCTCACAAATATGATCCTTCACTTCTTACATAATTTTGCATGTATGAGAAGTCTACACAATTTGAAATTACGAGAAACATAACCGAAACATTCTTTTGACGCAAGAAACTAATTTCAAAACAGCACAAACAAGGTTAAAAAATTATTTTTTTTTTTAACGTGAAAAGTGGCCTTTAGCTTTCGCCCACGGCCAATAACTCCAAACAATAAACGAAACAAGTCAATAAATAGAACCAATATCCATTAAGAGAAAACACTATCAAACTCTAGAAACTTCCAGGACATCACAAACACGTAATGTGCCGAATTCCCGACACAGGATCCAAAAAACAGAACCGTCCACGACGGCGGCTACTGAAGAACTTGGGTTAAAAAATTAACATATGATATTTTCGTCGCCGTACTTAACTGCAGTGTATGCCTTATCCAGAGCTTCAACCTCCCGATTAAATAGCCAGAAATTTATCCCTTAGTTAGGCCTACCTAGAGTTCATAAGACGCAGTTTGTCGTCTACCTAGGAGATAAAATTTACCCAGATGTTACCCAGAGGTGGTAAGACCGGCCCTAAATAGTGTAAAAAGAGCGGGCGATTTTTCTTCTCTTTGTCATACTGTCAACATTTTGGTGACCCCGATATAATAAATAGAAGGGAATATGAAATACCTACCTTAGTTTTACCGTGAGGTCACAGGGACAACTTAATCTCGACAGTTGATAGTCTATCAACACCGGTTCGTAAGGGGTCAATATCACACATCATTAATTGGCTCGAGCCTCGCGGAAATCTTCGCTGTCACGTGGTCACATGTATATGCGCAACTACAACCGACGACAATTTTAGTTGGCAACGGTTGCAATGTGATGCGCGTGAGAGGCAATTATGACAATATTCGTGGCCTTACCTTTGCGAGCAGAAACGACCGACTACACATTGTGTGCTAATCCAGCGAGAATGCAGCAGAGCTACACCTTAGCACGAGCTTCGATGTCAACTTCGACAACAACTGCACCAGGGAAGGTAGAGGAAATTTATTCGGCACCATTCATCAATGCAGTGCCGCAGTAACACTTAGATCAGTGTAAGAGATCCATTCATTCCTTTACCCCTCTCCAATTCCTCTCTGTATCACTGCCTGTTAATATTTAGACACTGTGTTGGATGTGCTTGTTATCCTAACCAATTACGGCGAAGAGGAAGGAAGGAAGACACTTGTAACCAAGCGAGCACAACTTACAGCAGATTCGCCACATATGTCTATTCAATTGAGAAGAGTCAAAATGCATCACAGTTATCCCTTCGATTGGATAAAATACTTAATACTTTAGAGCACTTTGAGGAACTTCAGTCTCAATTGGAGATTGTCGATGAACGTGAGATACAGAGTTCAGAGCATGATGGGTTTGAAGCCACATTCTTTTCTTCAGTTTCGGAAGTCCAGTCATATTTAATCAATCCTACAGCACAGTTTGGCGAGGCGTCACAAGCAGGAGCACAACCAGTGCCAACTATCAAACTCCCTAAGCTTTAATTACCTACTTTCGCAGGGAATTATGAGGTACGGATACCATTTCATGACATGTTTCAGGCTCTTGTACACAAAAATGACGCACTTTCCGATATCCAATGGCTGCATTACTTAATGCTCATCCTTAAGTGCTGAAGCAGTTAAAACAATACAGTCGGTACAGTTGACTGCATCAAATTATCAGGTTGCTTGGAACTTGCTAATGCAATAATTAAAACACATGTAAGGGGTCCTTTTGTACTGCATTGCCTAGAAAACGAGTCGTCTATTTCCCTCTGTCACAATTTAGATAACTTAAAAATGCACATGAGGGCACTCTCAGCTCTAGGACAACCGACCAACTCATGGGATATGCTTCTCATTTATTTGGTATCAACAAATTTAAATCGAGAAACTCTGAGAACATGGGAAACAGAAACACACAAGCTGTTGCCCACAGTGAAGGAACTGATCGACTTTTTGCATCACAGGTGCCAGGTGTTTGATGCAATATCCCACAAGCAATCCTAATATCAGGAATAGCAGCAAGGTAAGTCAGACAGTCTCAGCAGAAAGAGAAGGTCAAGGCAACCAACTGTTTCAAGTTAGTATGAGGTTGCTCACAAGAATGAATATGAAAAATGTAAGGGGCGACATAAAATCTTTCGTCGCATTCAGTTTTTGAAAATGAAGCCAAGGGAACAAATAAACATGGGAAAGCAGCATGGGTAGTGCTTCAACTGATTGAGTCCAAGTCATATGTTAAAGGTATTTCATGCAAGTAGTTGTAAAAGGTGCCAACATCAACACAATACACTACTGCATGATGAGCCAAATGAAGAACAGTGTGAAGATAGCAAGAGCGACGTTCAAGATACTATATTCTGTGCACAGAGATAAACACTGCAGTGCAAGTGCTGCTATCAACAGTGCATTTGGATGTCGAGGACCACGAGGGTCACATGCAGAGCTCTGCTGGATTCAGCATCACTATCCAACTTTATGATTGAGGTTGTGTGTAGAAGATTATGTTTGCAGAAATGGACAGTTAAAGGTCACTGTGGCTGGATTTATTAATGATAAGAGTACCGAAGCAATGTATACATTCAGTAGTATAAATATCAGATACTGTAACAGTGAATACTGTGCTCACACAAAGTGTCTTGTACTGCGTCAAAAAACACAAAACTTACATACAGTACCACCAAATACAAGAAATTTAAACATTCCTAAAACAGTGAAGTCAGCAGATCCAGGTTTCAGAGATCCAGGTTTCAGTTACCCCAGCACTATATATACCAATTGGAGGTGAATTATTCTGGGAAGTAATGGAAAATGGCAAAACTGTACACTTCATAATGAACTCCCTATCCTGCAAGAAACCAAGTTAGGTTGGGTGGTAGCAGGGCAAATTCAGCGAAATCGAATGGACCATACAGAACAAATTTGCCACCTTGTGACCGACTGGAGATGATGATCGAAAGGTTCTGGAAAATTAAAGAAAACAGTATTTATAAACATTCTTCAGTAGAAACAGAACAGTGTGAAATTGAATTCCTTCAAGGAGTTAGTCGCAACAATGAAGGGCGATACAAGGTAAAGCCCCCAATCAAGGGTGAACTGGACGATTCCAAGAGTAGAGCACTGAAGGGATTTTGCGAGTTAGAAACGAGACTAACCAAACAGCCACAGTTACGGGAGCAGTATACAGCATTCACGAGAGATTACAAGGCTTTAGGTCATAGAGGCTGTTCAGAATGAGGAAACTACAGACTCTCAACCACAGTACTATCTTCCGCACCATCCAGTCCTCAATGAGCACAGTACTTCAACGAAACTGCAAGTAGTCTTCGATGCTTCATCCACAACAGACAGCGGAAAATCACTCAGTGATCTAGTCACGATCGGGCTTGTATTAAAGGATAATCTCTTTTCAATGCTTGTCCGATTCAGGAAGCATCGATATGCAATGACAGCAGACATTGAAAACATGTAGAGGCAAGTATTGTAGTGAAAAGAACACAGAGAGTTTCAACGAATATTGTGGCGTGATTCTCGAGAAGAACAAGTGAGAACTGACAGACTAAACAATATTACATATGGAACAGCATGTGCCCCTTTTCTGGCCACAAGGACATTAAAGCAGCTAGCAAATGATGAGCAGTACCAATATCCATTGGCTTCAGAAATTGCCAGTCGTAACTTTTATGTTGACGATTTTATGACTGGTGCAGATACTCTCGAGAATGCAATCAGACTACAGCAAGACATCACAAGTATGTTGGCAAAAGGTAGCTTTAATTTGCACAAATGGTGCTTCAATGAACGTTCGATACTAGCACACTTGTCTAAAGAAGAAAAATTGTCATCCCTGAGCCAAATCTAACCTTTCTTCCTCAGAACACACTCTCACAATGGCAACATATACAGCAAATAAGTAAAATATTTTGGGTTAGGTGGACGAAGAAGTATATGACTGAACAGCAGCAGCGGGCTAAGTGAAGGACTCATGGACCCAGTGTGACACTAGACACATTGATCCTGGAAAATGAAGACAACATGCCTCCACAATTGTGGAAACTTGCTCGAGTGAACCAGCTTCACCCAGGGAAGGACGGTATTGTGCGGGTTGTCAGCCTGCGAACAACACAAGTTGAAGTGAAGAGAGTGGTCACACGACTATGTCCCTTACCAGGGGATTGGAATCAGGAATCGAAAGCTGGTGTTTCAAAGGGGGTGGCATGTTCGGGCCAAAGGCACTAATACATGCAGCCCTGCTACCGTGGCACGACTTGAGTTGTCCCACTCCTGGCGAAGAGGAAGGCAAACAACCTCTTTACTGGACTTATCTCCTGGAGTGGGGGTTGGGCGACAGGAAGGCAGGTGAGTGGGGAAGTGAAGTAGAGCCAGCATTGTGAGTTCGGACACGATATTGTGGAATAGGAGATAGTCAACTATGGGTAACATAGTCCTGAGTACTTACACATATGAGTGCTGTTTGAGCAAATAAATAGTGTGAAAAGTGTGGCAGTTTATTCTTCTCTTTGTTATACTGTCAACAAGGAAGATGCACCAGAATATACAAGAGCATGAATATTTAGTTCCTCTAATTTAGCAGGGACAAACAGTAACCTAGACCTTATCTTAGATGGGGTATGGTTTACTACATAACTTCCACAGGTCTTACTATTTACCAGACGTTGGTATTTCATATGGCCAGACTGATGATAATAAAAACAAACAACTGGTTTCCCTCTGAGGACCACTTATGAAAAAGACTGCCTTGCCTGTGTATTTGGGATGGAATGTTTTTCTGATTTTCTTGAAACCAGTGTTTCAGAGTTATACACGGATATTCTAGTTTTTAGTTGGCTACTTTCTTCAAGTAAGCCAGTAGGAAGAACTGTCCAGTGGCTTGTAAACCTATCTCATTGACAAATATTATTCTCAATGACAAATATTTTAATTTTTGGGAAACCTTTCTACCTGAATTTTATGATATCTAAAAAAAACCAATCAAAGTTAACTAATTCAACTTCGGTCACAAGCTCTAATAATGCATTTAGTGTTTTAGGTCTAGTAGTATGTGCAAAGAATCCTATATTCTCTGGCAAAATATTATGAAATATAATCCGTGGTAAATACTCCTCTTCACAAGGCAAACCTAAGACGTCTACTCTTTTGATGACACTTAGTACAACATCTTGAGTGAACTCCCCGAATTGTTGATGTTGTTGAGTAATCTTAAACCTCTACTGATTTAAGGTACGTGTTGAACAGACTACAGCAAATATCTTTGCTATTACTGTAGAAAAATTCCAACCTTAATTAATAGGTTTACTAACTGTAGGTTGCAACTGTTCTGGAACGTTGAGGTCTTGCTCAGTTCACAGGGAATATGGGCGTGTGAGGTGCGTGGTAAAGCCATCAGTCGACAATAGTCAGTTGGTGCCAATAACAAGCCAATCCTGGCGCAGCACACACATGAATCAGCCGATTCAAACTTCTTCACTCAACTCCATTTAGTACGGGCAAGCCGAGAGAAGGTCGCTACTACATCGTTTTCTATACTTCATAAGCTGGTGTCTTCATAGTTGATGCAACATGGAAATTTGCTGTACAACATAGAAGGTAAGTTACCATATCCACATTTAGGTAATCCAAAACCCTCAGTCATACATATTGCATATTCCATATTGCAAATTTATGAAGTATTTTGTATATGCAGCACAAACAGACAATTCGGATTTGGGCAAAATCTTTCCATTCCATAGACGTAGCTAAGGTGTAAGGCCAGTTTCAGTAGGTAACAGTAAAATCATGAATTTGGTTACCACTTGACGTCGACTATGCCGCATGCCCCTTCAGTACAGCACGTCTGGTGCACCGTAACTCTAGTGCCGACTGCAAGAGGGTTGGCACTACTGCCAGTACCATCGTAAGATATGGTAGCACCCTGCGACACCGATACAAAGGACCAAGGCACCCCTACGCCACTAAGTCCATGGTGTATGACCAGTTCATGTTCAGCAGGGCCTAGAGAAACCTATACATTGCTTGGATCCGAACACGTTTGCGAACTCACTGGGGAATCACGTGTTAAGTAGTCGCAACCCCATTTAGAACTAATTTCCCTAATGACCTGGACGAAGGGTAACATTGTTTTATGAGTAAACAGCCCGAGGAAATAAAAGCTGTGATTAACCTCAACAGGGTCCAGAAACCTCCCCCCCCCCCCACATGCTTACCAAAATGGACTCGCCCAAGCAGCTAGACTGTTCGAAATCTCCATATCAACATAAATATTAATCTGTGTTTGTTAATATCAGTGTTGTGTTTATGTGAGTCTTAAATTGAGCCATCGCTATTTGCATAGTCATTACTTACAGTTAAATTCAGTTACGATAATAGAAATTGCATCATTATGCTCATGGAAACTTAATAAACATTCCCGAACACAATTTGGGACTCTAAACGTCAAGAAAAGTTTATTAAGGAATCCTAGGGTTACGTTTTCATGTAAATTGCAGTGTTTTTATGTTTTGTGAAGTTTTGGCATGCTCAGCGGCCGAGGCCTTCCTGAGCCTGCCAAGATTTCGGCAGTTGATGTCTGGCAGCGCGTAGAGGCTGTTCGATTCCAGCCCAGGGGCTTTTATTCCGTATAATTCTTTGTGGCATCAAGTTATTTTGTGCAGTGTTGCCCTTCGGATGGGCAAGTGTCCGTGTCCGCTTAAGTCATCACCACTAGAGTTGCTGTATCAGTGGAGTACCGATGTAAGTTAACGTCAATAATATTCACATATTCCCTGAATTTTTGTGTGTGTTATTGATATCGCCTCTTCTCGGCGTATCAGAGCGTGGTACCCTCCAACCTGTCTCCAGCATTATTGGGTGTACAACTGCCCAAAATCCCTGTACAGTGAATTTGTTGTGTGTTGTGTGTATTAGGCATGGGGAGAGCCTTAATTCTCCCTGGATGTAAGTACCTCGCATCGGAGAGCAGGGAGAGCTTCACACTACCCTGAGACAACCTCACTACAGCACAGAGTGCCGGTTGTCTGCTAATCGGCTGGTGCCTAGTCGGGAAATGCACAGTGGTGAGACAAGCCGCGGGTCACTTAGTCTAACACCAGATTTAAAGTATATATCTGACCAAAATTAATGAAGTTTTTTTTAATTTGTCCACAATCTACAATAAAACATACAAAATGTATTTTCAGCATGGATATGCCTTTTTTTCAGTAGCCTTGAAAAATATGCCTAGCCTGCTAATGGTGAAGTGAGGTTATTTCAAATCTTCGGTAATAGAAAAATTGCAACCGAGGAAAATATTTTAGAAAAGCCTCAAATGCTCATTTATAATTAAACATATATGCTGCGTTTAGTGTTTTAAAAATGCAAATTTGCTTAGAGATAATTTTAAACTTAAATAAACTAATTGTGCATGTTAGTGTTGAAAGTTAATTTACAGCAATGCAAATGAATGAAAATGAAATAAGTTCCAGGAAAGATGAGTTTTGGAGTGTGAGCTTGTTCTTTCTTTAAAAGGAACTTTCACTGCAGCTTAGCCCCTTTTATTTTAAAAGAACTTGAGTTGAGCTGAGTTCGAATTTAAAAGGAGTTTCCCTAGCACGAGATAGTGGTTTACAAAAATGAATCCTTGTTACTGCTTAACATTGAGGCAGTGCGGAGGTAGGGACTGAGGCTGGCTGTGTACCACATCCTGATTTTTTTGCACAGCTAGAGGCTGCTTACATGGTATTGCTTTCAGATAGTCGCAGTCATCAGATGCAGGAAGGTAACCATGTATGGATTGATGAGGTCCATGTGATCGATGACTCAGTGGAAGAACAGTTGAAACATGAGGGTGACAGCAGAGTAGCTCCCCCACCCTATAACTAAATTTATTCCCTTCTACACTTGCTGTACTGTGAATCTTTCAGTAGAAGTGCGGCAGTGTTGCAGTACGGTACTTTACTGACTTCCATGTATCTTGCAATTTCTGGCTAACTCGACATCATGGCTGTTGCGAACTAAAGGATGTACAGTTAGGTGTTACCGAGAGATGTGTTACCTGTTGCATAATTTACCCGGTGACGTAATGTAAACAATACCTGCGCAGCTGTTCCGCCCACTTTCTATGGTCATTTCCCACATAGAGGCGGAGCTGAACTTTCATCTCTTGATACTGCCATTCAATGGGGTTTGCTCTTGGATGGTAAACAGGTGTATTGTGTGCCATTATGCCCTATTTATTGCCATTTCCGACCCCTAAATTGTATTATATTATCTGACAGTACTACTCTTGGGTTTGCTGCATGCGGTTCTGGGTCTTTCAAGTTTGTGGGACTGGGATAGTACTGAAAACTTTAGAAAGTTTAATGTCAGGCTTCTCTCCAAAAGAACTTACACTTTAAGTAGTGGAATTCACTCTCTGGTAAATTAAATTTTTCTACAGACAATGACCAATTAGATTTGTTCAACCAGATATAAAAGGATTAAATCTGTTCTACATACTGATGTATGTCTTTACTGAAAATTTTCACATCGTCAATACACTCATTACACTGAGAAGGTGTTCTGCCACCCAGAATACTGTCCTCAAGATTCTGGAAAATTTCAGGACCTTATTTAATCATTCTCAAATGAACATACTTGAAAAAAACCTGTGGTACTGATGAAAGATATTTTAGCTTGATTACCAGAATTTACTCTTATATTTTGCTACCCCAACAATTGAGGACATTTTTCAATTACTTACGTTATCTAGGGACACTTCCAGCTTAGGCATCAGATAGTTATAAATAATAATCTTTACCTGACAGATGACTAATCTAACATAAAAATATATATTAGAATCATCCACATGAACTTGACCACAAAACTGAATTTCTAGCTACTATTCTGGCTGATTAATGTATATTTTTCAGTCCGATGACTGACTCGTCTGCATCACATGAACAAGACAGTTCATATCATTATTTCAGAAGCCCTAACACTGATACCTGGGTACCTTGAGGAATTCCTACCTCAACACGACTCATGATTACAGTCTTCTGAAGTAACATCTTACCTGGCAGGGCAATTTTGTTCCACCAGTCTAGTTTTACTTCAAATTAGATGTAGAAGGTTTCGTGAATATTGCTGGGATCGGGAAGAATAAACTTTTTAGTTACGAAATTTTATTAGTGGTTGCCCAGACAGCATGTAAGCTTGCGGAAAACCTGCAATTGACTTGATTTATTCTTGGCACTACAAGCCCTACTTGGTAAGTTTGATTCGAGCTTCAGTCTAACCTATTTTTTACAACCCTGCCTTGTACGAGGCAAGCATGCTACAAGCTTGCCGCAACCTTGAATAAAGCTTTCCTCGCAAGCTTCTGCAGGCTTGTCGTGTGGAGACTATTTAGCTTGATTCAAGCATGAATCAAGCTTATTTTGCTATCAGGGTGACTACCACCTAGCCATTGTATGAAAGAAAATGTCTGGTATAATGTTACCTCAAATGACTATTTACTAGTGCTCTTGGTTTATATTCACTAGACGTAACTGTAGCAAAATGATGCAGTTTAATCATAATTTCGCAGTCACGAACAGTTCTACTAATGTGATAATTGAATAATTTTCTCCATGGGACAAACTTAAGTGTTTTGTGGATATGCACTATTGCTGTTTATCCTACAAAATACTTCAGTTTGTCAGGTTCTTCTAACTCGGTACAGCTATCGTTCTCAGGAACATTTGGAGGAGGAATCAAAATGTGTGCTAGTTTATCTGTATGAGGTGATATTTTCTGGCTGCTGATAATTTACTTTGGGACAGAATTCATAGGCATTTTTCTATACAAGTCGGGTTGCGTGATCCCAAGCGACAATCCATAGCATGAATTGTCTGCTCATCAGAGCACTTACCTAGAGTATAAGTTGTTTCCTAAAAGAAAACTCTGTTTTGTTATAACAATAGTTACTCGGTTTTGTGTCAAGAAATCTAAATCCATTATCTCGTCATAGGGTTCGTAGTAACTGAAGAGTAAAGTCATTGGGGTGTGGCCAAAGAGAACTTAAACATTAAAAGTTGGCATCACGAGACTTTTCAAGACTGAATCTCAAATAATGTATTGCTACATAAGTGATACTTGATCATCGGTAGACCTATCTACTATTAGACTGAGTCCCCTATTTCTGGAACTGTCAAATATGGTCAGTTTTGTTTGTGCCAAAATTTTGTAAACTATGTTTCATAGGTTCGTAAAATGTGTTGCCTTAATCGCATGCACTATCAATAAGACCAAAATCCTAGGCTCTGCCTGTAAGTCTGAGTCTTACGAAGGCTAACAGCTCTTCTCTGGCCCCGCCTGTTTCCCGCCTTCTTGCAGGGTCACAATGTGAGTGGGTGATGTTTGGAGAAAAGGATGGATGCTCGACAAACGGGACAGGCCCGAAGAACTGAGGCGAGATAGTGTGGATAAGAAAGGCGGGGCAAACGAGAGCTCTCCGAGAAAACCCGCCGGCAACGGCGACGTCCGCTATGTTTCGGGCCCGGTCACACCGGGTTCGAACTCGGATCGCCTTGGTGGGAGGCGTTTTAAAACCCTCTACAACCGCGGCTGGTGTTCAATATTAACAAAATTGCTGAAACATTATTTTCCAACTTGCCATAAAAATCGGATGTTCGGCAAAAATTCTAACGTGCATCGATGCAATCACCATAATTCCCATTAAAATAAACATCGGCACCAGTTGCATGTTTTTCATGTTTTGCATTATCGCGTTCTAGCCCTTCTAGCCGAGACTCTAACAAGCTTCTTGAGAATAAAGTTCACGTCCTTCCTAGCTGACAGTTGACACCGGACTTACTAACACGCAGAAAATGACATAAGGTGAGTTGATGCAGCTCGGTTCGACAGCGGAATGTAATGTTATCTGTATTTCTCAGTTCACAACAATGAGAGCGGAGAGTAAACTTGAGTGTGGCGTGATATGCCTGGCATGACAGCGGGCGGGTCATGCTGCGTCTGCCCGGCCTTTCGCATCTAGGTGTAATGTAAGTATTAACACGGCAACACATCAGTCCTAAGCACGAAAACACAGGATATGTTCTTGACAGCCCCACAACAGTTCAGGCACGTTAAGGCAGCCGCCTGACTGGAGCTCGAACTGCGTGCTGCGAGTACGTAGTTAAAAATTTTTCTCAGAGACTAGAAATCAGTACCTAAACGTGCGTCCACAACGCTTATCTACGAAAAGAAAACTCACTTCATAATACTTGTGAGTATTACTTTTAAGACACCGCGCACATTGAAAGCATTATTTTAAAGCCCTCAAACTTAGCCAAAATCGGTTATTTCAGATGCTTGTTTCTCAAGGTACATCTACCGGGTCATTCGAAATTAAGGTCTATAATTAAATTAGACTTTGCTATAGCGACAAGTTCAATAAAATGATAGAAGAATGAGGCCTCTTAAAATGTGAAACTAGGGGAAAATGCGGCCTTTGCTCCCCCCTTCTTTCTTTCCCTATCGACGCAGCTCTGATTGTGACTAAATAATTTATCGGTTCCCGTATACTACGGAAAAGTTATGAAATAAATGAAAAAATGCCGAGAAAAAGTTTTGCACCAAAATCTGCAAAAAAATTCTTATATCAAAACATTAATATTAGATAAGAATTTATTTCCCAAGATGTCACAGAAAACAGTAAAATTAAATCTAAAAAAACGACGCAAATTACGACACAGCAATGTAAAAACCACTGTATCAAAGTTCACAAATATTTTATATTAGTTTTTCCTTTGATTGTTAAGGAAATAACTTAAAAACATTTAATTCCTCAGGAACTTTGCATTGCACGACAATAAATATGTAGATCCAAACTCAAACGATATTAAAATATTTTAGTTAGTTTTTTTAGATTAGTCCTGGAAAATCATCAAGATGGTTAACACCTCAAGAACAGTTATTATACGGCAGTAAAAATGGGAACTTAATAGAAGAATACAAAAATGTCTCGCATTATGTACAAAACGCACTACAAATCACAAATATTTTGTATTGATTTTCCAGGAATCGCTTCTCAAAAACATTTTTAAAAGATGTATCATTTGTTGTGTAAGCCGCTTCTATATACATAATTTTCCATTTGGCAGGCCAGATGGCCCAACCTTCTGACATGCTTCCTTGCACAGACTGAGATTTCTGTTGGCCTTGAGTATTGATCACGATGAACGAGAATTTGCTATTTCTGTTGCTGCTGCATCTGTAATCATTATCGATTAAAGCGAAGTGCGTCGTGAACAATGAAAGTGTCGATTTTGGGTTCGTCTGCGTCTCCGGAGTAGAGTCCGGTATGGGGGAGTGAACAATTATGGACCTAATTCTGGATGATGTCGACAAATTAAATCTAGAATGCCGTAGTACAGGTGATTTCCCTAATATTTATTCGGATGATTAGTTGTTATTTTGAGAAACTGCTCGCAATGACTGGGCCACTAATAAGATGAGACGACATGTCACACAGACGTATTATTCCATACAAAGAGCACCTCGTTGTCACATTATGGTTTAATCTGGCAACATAATATTCGTACCATTCGTTTATGTACATGTTCAATATTTCAAAGCAAGCAATTTCAAAATTCAGACCAGAGATTTGTGCTAATTTGGTCAGCGTTATGCTAGATTATAACTAGGTAAGAAATGAAAGTACTAATTATCTGTAACAATGTTTTATTCTGTTATGTTAAGGAAACCAAACGTAACTTAAAATTTACAGACGAGAATAAAGTGGAAGTGCGTACATACACAAACACTCGCATAAGAATCAGGCTTAAGCTTCCTCTCGAAGCAGGGCTAATCAATTGCTCGGTGGACTCAAGCCCATAGTTAGGTGGGGAGTATGTGAAAGCACATGTGGTGTGTATGCAAATGGAACTGGATAACATCTAGCAGACGAATTGTCCTACTTCTACACCTCAGCTTCGAACTAAACGTAGCTATCAGCCGTATCGTAATTAGTAAGCATAAGATGATAAAATGTATCTTATACACACGCCTACCTGCTCCCCGAACCATGGTCGGATCCAGTGGGTTCCTAGGGGCCCTTGTCACACCCTTAATTATTTACACTGTAGTTTATAATTAAAACAGTAAAATTTATTAATGCATATTCAATTTTTTGATTAGGAAACTCCTTAAATAGCACCATTATGCACCATAAAATCTCAAATTTTTCGGGGGAAACCCTTCCCCCTCGCCCACTCACCGTAACATATTTGACTTCGGATTTTGGTAGAGCCTATCTAATGTTTAGGCATGCCTCTTTCCCCCAAACTCAGACCTGGATTCGTCCCTGCCTGAACAAAGTATACTGGTCTCTCAGTGTCACACTAGCTGACAATATGCCTTTCATGAGGGCCAGAGCTCTTCTGTTACCGTAGGCTTACTTCGTTTTTATGTGAATCATTAACATTGTGTTGGTGATTTACTCGGACGTTTGTTCCTCACAGCACTCAATGTTGAACGTGTTCTAACATTACGTCTTCAATACGTTTTTCAAATCTGTAGGCTGTTATCTGGAACCTCCACACGTTGCTTAAATTTCGTTAAAATTAATTACAAAATATATTTGCTTCTTTTTACATTTCCCATTAAAAGTTACAACATCTCGAAAAGCATTTGCCTGTAGCGGGAAGTTAGTTTTCTACACTAACTAGACGTAACAGCACGGGTACTGTATTAGTATTAGTGTACCTAAGGTCACGAAATAGCAGCACGCGCGTTGTATTAAATTTGTCGTTTGCCTCTGCAGTAAACGTTAATAAACACGGATAATTTACGAAACGTGTAACATGTTTTAGAGAATATGAAATAGTAGTAACACTGCCTCCTTCTCAGCAACATTTAATGGACGTGGTTTCCTACGAGGATGATAATAGAAAGTACCTTAAAAACTTCGGTCATTTTCAAGCGTTTTCGCTCGTAACAACACCCGGGAACACAGTCACAAGACTTTTTAAATACAGCCACAAAAAAATTTTAATTACAGATTACGAGTTCTCGCCTTTAAAGTTAGTTGCGCTGTAACTGTCATTTTATAAAAATCGTATAAGAGACTGAAAAAGTTTGAGAATAGTGCCCCAGGAGATGTGTCTTGACTTCTGATATCCAGTGAGGTGACAGGAGCATCGACGTTGTCAAGTTCGTTTAAGGTGTTTTGCCAGATTCAGTACAGGGAACAAACCAGCTGGTGGCTCTAGTGGGTGGTCCATATTGTAAATAATTGCTGGAGTAACTTCATGTCCTGCAAAACTTGTTAGGTCCTGAAACAAAGTAATATATATTTGAAATTTGAATAACAGTAGCAAATTAATAAAAGAGCCTGTCCTCATTTAGCGGTGCTATAAGTGAAATATCATTAAGCAAAATAACAGTAAATTAACCATAAATCAATGAACATTAAAAACGTGAATAAATTCACAAATCATAAGCCCAATAAAACTTATATAAGTTTTATAGTTTAATTTTTATAGCTATATATTTTAATACTGAACCCTCTTCTCTATCACACACATACACACACACTGTGTGTGTGTTTGAGAAGAGAGTTCAATATTTTAGAATTACATATTTTGAAAATTTGAAGTAAAGCTCTAATTATTTCTTTCGGGAGTTCTTGATAGCAAAAAAAAAAAAAAAAATTAAATGATTAGTTAAGCGCTGACAGTAAAAATTCCTAAGACGATTTGAATTAACTTCCCAAATAAATGTTCGTAATGGAATACAAAGATTATTTCATTAATTTTGTAAACGTCGATTATAATATTATTGTCACACGAGGACGTTCATAAAATATTATTATTATTGTTATTTGTACTATTGAGTTCTTTGTAGTGTTGCAGATGCCCCAGAATGAGCCTGACCTGAAAATACTAGCTCAATATGAAGGCCTTGGTGGAAGAAGAGGATATCCCACATTTATAAAAATAAAAAAAAAACAGTAAATTTTCTTTTACTTATGATGAATGATTATTTGCAGCTGTATGTTACGAATACACTCCAAGGTTTGATAAGTTTCAAGAAGACTTTGAAAATTTCCATATATATTATTGTTCTTTTCTGAGAAATTAGCAATGTGGGTAACCATTCTTCCGCCCAGCCCTTCAATTGTTAAATGTTAGATAGAAATATCCTGATTATTGCGGTGCTTTGCAAGGAAACCATATATAAATACAAACACCAGACAACAATGTAACCAGTTTATTTTTAACTACCATGGCTTTTCAGCATTGCATTGTTAGCAATAATTCGTGTACTATAACGTTGGTTTCCAAGAAAGATTATCGGATGGTGGCGTGTTGGGAGAAACAAATGTCAGGGAATGTTTGGAAGACAACACCATGCATCTACCGTGCCCGTGTCCGCTTCCTGCTTGAACACCTTTTGTTTCCGTTGTCAGAGACGCGTTTCCTCTATCAACCCGTTACATAAAGCTATTTTCTGGAGTTAGATAATGGCTTTTCGTAAAGGGTTTTAGATTACCGTGAAAGTACAACATGTAGTTTGTCTGAGAATGCAATCGGTATAATATTCTCTGTACTTCGCGTACTAAGAAACCGATGATACTAAAGGACTTTATTCCGTTGTTAGTTTCTCGGAACTGACAACTCAATCGTGGAAAAAACGATTCTCAGGAAGTTTCAGTTTTTAGGTATTCACAGTTACAGGAAGCGTCTCGCCGCCTAAGTTCGATTCTCGTTTCAACCCGATCAGGAGTTCTCGAGTGCTAGTTTGCTGTTGAAAACTGTCTCAACGGTCATCGGGAAGCCTAGTTAACCAACATGACAGACAAACTTGCTAAATTTACACTGAAAAAAGAGTATAGTTGTAGGTACCATACTTCTGTTAAAATATGGACGACAAAACAGTTTGGTTGTTGGTACTACTCTGGACAGTTCCTTCAACAATGTGATTTGTGGAAGTTACCATCTGGTTTGTAGAAGCAACACGGCTATTTGTTTCTTCTACAAAACATATCGTTGAAGGAACTGTCCAGAGTAGTACCAACATCCAATCAGTTTTGTCGTCCATATTTTAACAGAAGTATGGTACATACAACTATACACTTTTTTCAGTGTATGTCTATTAGAATTCGGCACAATATTCACACTTTACTCTCTAGACATTGTACTTCATATAATAACATTATTGTTCCGTTGTTACAATATTTTTAAGACCTACTCTTTCTACAGTTTTTGCGATACACACACACACACACATATATATATATATATATATATATATATATATATATAATTTATATACATATATGTGTGTGTTTGTGTGTGTGTGTTGAGGCTTGAACCTCCTTTAAATTCGCATTTTCTGTGTAAGCGTAATATCGTAGGGTATCTTTTTTTCAAAACAATAACCGGATTATTTTTAGGATTTGTTTTATGTTGGTCTATTATGTATTTTATGTTATGCGCTACTGTAATATTTGTATAATTGCAACTCACGATGCGCATTTTAAGAATTGCAATTAGCTAATTTGTTTTTGTAGTGTGTCGCCATTATTCAGATGTAATTACAACTGCGAAGTTTCGCATACAACTATGGTCTACATATTTTACTATACATACTTTTTTCCAGTGAAAGTGTGTGACCTAACAGTTTTGAAGGACGTGTGCATGACACGAAATAATAATACCGATCAAATAGCTTTAAATACTTTACTGATACCTTTAATGAAATTTACTATCTCTTGGCCAATATTACAGGTGCTGAAACTGTGAAATCTCTCCCGTCGTTGACACAATTTAATTACCATATTAGGTAGAAAGTTATTGTTAGCTCGGTACTATCACAAGTTCATATAAGCCGACACACTGTAGCATAGCTGCAGCCGACCCATCGTAGCTCATTTGGTTGAGCAGACGACCTCGGTGCGAGGGGCTCTGGGCTCGATTCCCAGGTCCCGCTGTGTGCAAAACTTGTGTTTATCCGTTAGAGTCTCTGAACTGTCACAGTCACAGAAAAATGTCACATCTAAGGAATTATCTGGTAGTAATGTTGTAAAGGGAGTGTGTTTGGCTCGTTGCCGATGTTGCGACCTCGTCAAGGAACTTAAATTTTTATTAAAAGATAAAGTTGGTTGCGTGGCCGAATTTGGTGCGAGGGGTTTTGTGTTCGACACCCAGGTTCTCCTTAGTGTCACATTTGTATTCGTCCGTTAGAGTATTTTAATTGTTACTGTCACAGAAAAAAGTCACAAATCGGGGACTGTCTGGTAGTAATGTTGTTGGCTCGTTAACGATGTTGCGACCCCACCAAAGAGCCTAGCAGTAAAAATAGGTCATATAAGTTGTTGGAATGTTCACGCCTGACACATAGTTCCAATGTTCAAAACATCGTAGAAGCGCGAAATTTTTTAATATGAACTATATTGTATGGAGTATATTTTAATGTTGTTCAGTAGTAACTGAATTAATTTTCAAAACTGATTTCCATGATTTTTTTTTCAATTTGCTCTAATGCCACGTTAATTAATTTAACAACAAAATATTTCGCCAGTGATTTAAGAAAATTTCTTGCATTGTGTATATGAACACTCCTTTTTATTAAGCTATGTATGTAAACACACACACATAACACACACAAATATGTATATATATATATAAACATATGTACAAATGGGCACACTCAGTATTCTACGAGTTGTTCGGTAAGTATCTAGCAGCTATCAGAGTGGAGATATATGTTAAAACAAAATATAGGGCTAATGCAAATGCACTGCACACAAAATATCCCGTACAAATACTTTGTAAAAAACATATTTTTCTTATATGAGTCTCGACATTAGCGCGGCATATTCTTACTGACTAATAGCTGAAGATACTTAACTAACACGAGTGCTATTTGAGCATAAAGTTAGTTTTCGTGTACTTTTATTCGTAAGAATGTCAAGTATTTATTTTTGCCCAGTTGGTTGCTAACTACAGGTTAAGATAGTGTAGGTGACTGATAGAGGGGAAAATCGTTGAGCCGAACTTTGTTGAATTAAGGAGGCGACGAACCGACACTGCACTTAAGCGGATCCAGGGGCAATCTAAAATACAGTTGGGTTGTTCGACATAGACTGCACATAGTTACAGGCAAAAGTGGTACAGGATTATGGAGACGATCTCCAGTTACGGAACGGCTTCTCAACATTTCCAGAATGCCGGAGAAAATCAGTACATGCCCAGTCGGTACGGATTTATTTTGGTCAGTATTTTGTTTCTGCAGAGGGAAAAGTGGCTTTTCAAGAAAACATATAATTAACTCCAAAATTTTTATGTGCATTGTGAATTTTTTCCTTCCTTTTTTGTGACATCATATACTACATTTCACTGTTAAAGATTGTTCACGATAAATGTAATGCTTTGACCATGTCGTATAGAAGATTAATAATTGTATTTTTGCTGTCCTCAGACGTTAACTTTTGAATATTGGACAATCTATAAACTTAATTTATTGTTTAAAGGGCTTCGTTTTTGTTAAATTTGGTACGGAAACTATAAATTAACTGAAAATTATACAACAAATACGGGTTGAAAAGTGCTTACGCCCATACTAGTAGGCCTACATGTTTGTCAGTGTACGTTAATTTGTTAAGCTATATTTATATTTAAATTACATAAATGCATGGTGATTTACAGACTACACACTATCAATTATGTACCAAAACACTACTGTAAGAGAAAATCAAATACTGATGGTGTTATGCAGAAGGACTTTATCAAAAAATAATACAAACATTTTAATTATTTTGACCAATAGCTGGAAGAAGATAAGCTCAAAGTAGTGCACTCCATGTGGCGTGTGGTCTACCTGTAGGTCTCGACAAAATCACATTACTTCGCGCTTACGCATGTAACTTAGACCAACAATGCTTGCGCCTCCTTTCTTTCCATTGGCCATTGATATTTCAATTATTTTTATGAACATCTATTCCATTTTAATTAGTTACCTGCTACATTTGAAAAAAAAAATCAGTTTGTAATTTTTTTTTCTGTGAAGTCTCCTGAAAATTATAATAAAAACAACTTTACTAAAGCCAACACTGCGCAACACCTTCGCTATGTATGTAATCTACTATTAAGGTCGTTTCATACCTGTGTGTCTGTAGTATCGGTCATTTCTCCAGGGTGATATATATCCTTGAGAAACAGCATACATTTTTATTTCAGCCATTTGCTTTGGTGAAGTCCTTCTGTCCCCGCACCAGATTTTACACTTTAATATTAATTTTTTACTTCGCGTAAATATGCATTTAACTTTCAGTCCACCTTGTTTATATACACACCAAAACACCTCTATTTCTACCAGAGCACGAACCTTATAGCCGGTTTAAAGGCATCAGTTCCACAGAACGGCTCGCTCACGGTACATCATACTAATATTATAATTGTGTGTGTTTGTATGCCTTGCATTTAAAGCAGCACAGGAGAACGGTATTAGCAATGATTTGCATAGAGATATAGTTTATTGGCCGGAGAGTGATACAGTTTAATTTTTATCCTGGGTAAATGCACGGTTCTTCTGGAATATCTATTTTGTATTTGGCATAGTTCTACAATTCTCTCGTTACACGTTTGTGTGGGTTTGTGTGCTTTTAATAGTATATCTATGTATAAAATTATGACATGCTAAACATTAAAATTAGCTCCATAACGGTTATCGGATTTGGATGTGTTTCCGGTATACTATCTATTATTTTTACACATTACAGTTACTAAATACATCCAGTATTTGGTTTCTGTCATTCAATTAAAATAAATTTACTACACAATTTCAAAACATATTGTAATTATTTTAGAATTTACTAAATAGATGGTATGTTGTTTATAAAATTCGTGGATTTTCTCTCCAAAAACAATTTTTTTTTTAACTGAATACCAAATTGCGTTAATTTCACAGCATTAGTAGCGTGGATTTTTTTTGGTAAACGGTGAATTATAAAAGCTTGCAGAAAAAGGATCTTTTTTTTTTTGTTACTTACGACGAACTTCTCGAATAGACAACAGGAAACGTTCACAAAACCTGACGGAAAGTAATTATATTCAATGAGAGTATGGGCACCCCAGTTATTTTCATGAAAGGGGAATATTTGAAGGTGTAAATTGCATTAAAAATAAAGTAAATATAAATTTATTTAAATTTTTAACCTAATAAAACTAGGTTTTGGTTCAATAAATTGGTTTCTTACCAGTTTGCCGCTTCTTAGTCATAAAATTAAACGACCCTGGAACATTGCGTCAGTGGATTTGAGATCGACGAGGCGTCGTAGCTATGCCACACTTGAAATTCAAACTCCATTAATTTTCTAATGATTAAAATTTGTGAAAATGTTCCATCAGAAATTAGAGGAAAACTACAGAATGTATCAGCGAAATAAACTCACTGATTGGATCTGAAATGTTCACTATTCTAAAAATTAATGAGTCACGAAACTTTCGACATACAATCATGGCACAATTTTTAATTACAGGATACGAATTCTCGTCGTAAAAACAGTTACGCTGTCACTGTCATTGTCTAAAGATCGTATAACAGATTGGACTAGTTAGGCAATAGTCTCCGTGATTTCTCTCAGAGCAACGGTGTAAGGCCAGTAGCGATGCGGCACTCGTCCAGTCGCATAGTCGCTCGTGCGGGCCGCCTTCGTGACTGCTTGCACGTCGATTTGCTTCACCTTTGCGTCGCCTTCAAATAGGCCATGTTACGGCTTGAAGAGCTCGTCACATCTCTCGTGATCTCGTGGTAGTTCTCAGCTTTGACACGTGACAAGGATTCGTCCCATTTTTCATTTCGGAGCATGGCTACTAGCGGCATACAGAGACTGACGTCATGTGGTAGGGAACAAGACAGTCGCAGTGTTCGATTGCAATGCAATGAGTCCTTGATCTTGCTCCCTAAGCCCTTATTCCCTTCACGAAGCAGTGTGCACTTGGTTAATTTTTATCTAGTGCTGTAGAGGATAACTTTGCTAGTGCCCTTAGCTGAAGGGGAAATTCTATGGTGCATGTGAACTCTTGCTGTGGATTCGAACAACTTTTATGACCGAAGGCCAGCACACCTTCCTTCCACCCGCATTGAAACTGTACTCGGACGTGGATTCGAACAGCGACAAGTTTGCATTATTCACTTTTCGAAGTCTGTAAGTGTGATAAGGGCCCTTAGACGGCCAAAACGATCACGGCCATTGTCTATGTACTGTCTGAGAAAGTCAAGAACTAATAGATGCCTTCTTACCTCTGACCCCATAAACTTCGCATTTTTTGCAACACATACTCGGCTTGTCAACAAGTAGAATATAAGGCATAATTTACCTTTGTTCAGCTGTCGTTTATAATTACCACTGATAAACTTGCTCTTTACGTAAACTTTACATAAACGTAGGCCTATATATTGTAAAAGTTATGTCGTCTTCATTCCCCGAAGATTCAGTAAAGTGATATAATTTTACACAACACATGATACTTATATTGGAAGTGGGTTGATTGTGCACTTTTAAAAATTTCCGTAAATTCATGGAAATATTTACAGAAAAGTACTGTAATTATGCAGACGTGGTTTCCGTAATTCTTGGTTACGGAAGTTTGTCCGTATTTCCAGTTTACGAATGCTTGAGAGTAACTTTCCACAAATTAATGGAAATATGTTACTACAATTTTAAAGCATATTTTATTGAGATTCTTTAAAAAAATGCATATTTTAATGATCACTATGACACCTAGAGTTAACGTACATGCACACTGGTGCGAAACGAAGAGACAAGACAATCTATGAGAAGAGAAGCGAAGCGCTACTTCTTGGTTGTCCACACATTGCCGCGAAGAGAAGTGATGCAGGGCGACGAACAATATAATCAAGGACTCGTATTGCACATGAGCAAAGGGCTGAACAGCCTCGTTAATGGCCGAAGTGTTTCGAGGAGGCCACATCGTTTCCTCTGCAGCCCACCTACTGCGACGATGAGAAGCGAGGCATCGTACACATGTCACTCGCTTCGCTTGCCTTCTAGACTATTCGAGCAGCATTCTCACATCTTATTATCCTCGCTTCGCCTATCCTTCAGCGGACGGCCACGCATGTCACTACATGAAACTTATCCACACTGCAAAATATTCACACCTATTCTCTGCGTAACTCGCCAGTGGGTATTTACCTTTAAAGTTATGAATTTTTCTAATAATGGTACAGATGAAGTTCTGTAACATTAGCATGTCAAAAACAAAGTTTGTGTTTTATAAAGTTAGTCTCTTACCACTGAATGGAACTCACTCGTTAACTATTTGGTCACAGTGGTAAAATGGTTAGAGTGCCAGCCTAAGGTAATGGGTTCGAATCCCGGCAATTGCGAAATATATTTTTCGAGGCTACTACATACGTCGAGATATCAAGAAAACGATATTAAGAAGAAAGTTTAGAATTTATGGAAACTGGAGTGCCAGTAATTTAAAAGAAATTTAATTATTTTGTGAGGAAAGCAGATTGTCCGTAATTTTACAGGGGATTTTGTTACTAAGCAAAACTGAGTATCCGTGATTTTACGAGTGTTTCAGGGTAATTTTTTGCCTGTACTGTTCCGTAATTTCACAGAAATTCTTCTAACAGGTTATTCTTGATGGTTAGAATGCACACTCTAAAGTAGAATCAGAGGAATTTTCACAGTTTCAATAAGTTGCGTGGTTTTACACTGGAAAATCTCTTGTTTTGTCAGTGTTGACTGATAAAAAAAATTTGGAAACAGCTGATTGGGGTAACAGATTCAATTAATGAGTATAGTTCTCTAATCAATCAGTACAAATTCAACTATTCTATCTGTAATTCGGAAACAACAGTTTAAATCTGAAACTAAAAGTCACACCAAAAATTTCACATAATCTTAGTCTAAATGTAATAAATATCGTACCACCACTTCCACAACAAGCATGCTACTAATATTTGTTTTCTCTTTGTTTAAAGTGAAAAGAAACCAACCCACAAAATAACAGATTTTGAGATAACCATACCAATTAGAAGGAGAACGTCCAAATAATAATATCCTAGAAAAAGGAAAAAGGATTAGATAATAATATATGAAGGGGAAAAAAGAGCCCAGAAAAAAACTGATTACAATATGTTTACATACTCACAGTAGACTTTAACCTTGAATGTCTCAGCTCCAGAGAACTAAAGGTTAGTTCTTTTTTTTTGCAAAACTATGTCCAATTATGTGTTTGAAAAAGTAACACTTAAACGGACATTAATAAATTTTACAGTAGACGAACATAGTAATAAGAATTCTTGCTGTTTGGTTGTTCTGGATAGTTTAGTTTTAGAAATGTTCAGTTTCCCTCAGTTGTTCAATATGAAGTTATGCTGTTTCGAAAAATTTACACTTTAGAACAAACAGCAATTTTTCTACTAAGAAAACGACGTACGAAGGTAACACACACAGTGGGTAAACAAAAATAAAAATTATTTAATTTGCAACCAGTTTCACGAAGTGTTCACATTCGGCTAGTGGTTAAAGCTAAAAGTCGTGGGTTCGCATCCCGTTTGTGTTCTTGAATTTTGTAACTTGGGTGTTTGCTTTTCCTGAGCTTATGACATAACTGAGAAAAAGCTATTGAATTTAAAGTAGAAGTACGCATTTTTTGTAAATCTAGGTAAAAATATAATTAATTTTTAGATTATCGAAAATTTCAGATCCAATCAGTGAGTTTATTTCGCTGATACATCCTGTAGTTTTCCTCTAATTTCTGATGGAACATTTTCAACAATTTTAATTATTAGAAAATTATTGGAGTTTAAATTTCAAGTGTGGCATAGCTACAAAGCCTCATCGGTCGCAATTCCACTGACGAAATGTTCCATGGTCGTTTAATTTTATGATTAAGAAGCGGCAAAACTGGTAAGAAACCAATTTATTGAACCAAAACATTGTTTTATTAGGTTAAAATTTTTAATAACGTTTATATTTACTTTATTTTTTATGCAATTTAGACCTCGTCGACCACAAGGTCATTAGAAACGGTTACAAACAACTATACACAAGGGACAAGCACAATGAGTGGACTCGGTCCCTTCTTTTGT
The DNA here is from genome assembly GCA_003012365.1 of Medauroidea extradentata. Lineage (NCBI taxonomy): Eukaryota > Metazoa > Arthropoda > Insecta > Phasmatodea > Phasmatidae > Medauroidea > Medauroidea extradentata. The sequence goes on along the minus strand of PNEQ01007317.1, from coordinate 5,996 downwards.
TAAGGAATCATTCCAACATTCGCATGGAGCAATTTGGCGATACCGTGGAAAACCAAAGTTAGGATGGCCGGAACTGAGAATCCAGCTCGGGTCCTCCCGAATGCCTGTCCAACGTGTAACTGATTCCCTCCGTGCAAAGTCAATGTTTTTTTTTAGAAACAGATAATTTAATTAGAATATTTTGCACTTCAAAAATTGTTTTCCAACTCCCGTGTACTGTGAGCCCTAACTATCACTGTAAAATTGCGTTATGACAATAGTAATCAATTAATTTTATTAGTTTGGCAATGACGTGATTTTTTACTAAATTACTACTGTAAATATTTTAATAACAAATAAAATATTTTACACAAGAGTATATTAATCCCATATAAATGGAAGAATAAGCTACTCTCAGTGACTACAAGTTTCAAACTGCTGTCATTTTATCTGTTGCTCCTACAAGAAATAAAGATGCTACCACACACTCAGTTTAACATATGAAAATAATTATTGCTCACGGTAGAGAAGCAATCTTTTTTGTTTGAATGAGAGGGAAACACATTTATTTACTTAATCAAAGACGAAAGTGGAAGAAAAACATCTGGTTTAGGTGGTTCAGGATAAAGTAAGCACTTTTATCCTTCCAGTTAATTTTTAGTTTCCTGTCACATTTAAATATGAACATAGTAACTTAAGTAACACTTAAAGGTTATAAACTGTATTGTACTCGAAAGTTAAGGTCAAAATAAATAATATTATTCAAACGTTATTCTAGACAACGTGATCGCCAGAAGTACTCAATTTATCGCGAAACGCTGGTACAGTTTCAATTTGTAATAACTAACATTCATACAACCTTGTAAAATGTATATTTTGCCGTATACTGATAAGCTGACGGCTCGCCATTCTCTTGTAGATAGTCCGTGTATTTTATAAACAGAATTTAAATATTACAGATAAGTATCTAAATCGACATTATAGAAACTTATAGCGTGGCATTATCATAATTTTAATGCACTATGTCAGACGGTCTTCCTGTTATTGTCTTCTTCTGCATAATTAAGGTGAAGACATATAAAAAATATTAAACAAATGTAATACCACTAAGGCCTGTTTCTTAATTTTGGTAGCTGTGAGAGCAACTTATTTTATTCAGGTAGTAACTTTTAATAAAAGTATCCTAATATAAAATCCCGTTTTTCGAAGAGAAATCTTTGGTTATATTTTTAAAAAATGGTGGTTAATGGTAAGTGTGAGCATATCTTGCCTTTCAAATACGACTTCTTACTGAACATGGTGAAGTTTTCAGATATAAAAAAAACGAAATCTTTAGTTGCGAGCGGATTATACTACTATCCGATAACTGGGTTTTTCTGCCTACTGTAAAGTGGGTTCACAGCAAAATTCACACAGCAATTCAAAACATTCAGTTATTGTTATTTCCGGTTAAAATAAAAAAAAAGAAAATATACTTTCATGCTATGAAAAATGATTTAAACAAGGACAAACAAATTTAGACTCAACTAATGTAACCAAATGAGGATGAAAGAAGAACGTATGCTAATGACGTAAATTAATATTTTACATGTTTCAGGTACCCTGAGGGAAAGATCCCTCCCCGCTATTTGACAGTGCCAGCTTCTGTCTTGTGCCCTAAGAAGAAAGCAAACATTAATAAAGATGAGGAAGAAGAATTGGAACCTTTATTTCCAGGAGAACCAGCAAATACTGACATAAGAAATGAAGGCCTATTTCCTGAACGAGGTAATTAAAACAAATGTACCTATATAAGATATAAAAAGCGTATACTTCAAAAGATGACCACTCTTTTTATTTAGCCATATAACTCTGAGTAACAGAATGTCCTCTGACTGTTACAGACAAGTATCTTGATTTCAGTCCCGAACAGAAAACCAGTGAATGTGCATCTGTCCTAATGATGGCTAAATAAAAAATTTTTTACACATTTTGTTATTGAGTAGTCCAGTTTCAAAACTCGTTTGGTCCATCACCAAGAAAAAATTAGTTCTGGACAGTTTTGTGTAGCTTTTAAACGTGCGCTGAAGTTGACGTGTTCATAGTTTCCAAAACTTGCCTTATTCAATAACAGGTACACTTTGAAACACTACTTTGGCCACGTCACAAATGGGCTCGCAAATAAGTTTTTTCACGATTTACTCAGTTTTAGTGAAAGTGGACAAGACGAGTTTTGGAACTGGACTACTCTATTGAAACATTTGATGCCTGTTACACTTTCCTCATATCTTTGCTTTTGTGTCAAGATATCATAGGGCACCGGTTGGCCCATTGGCTAGAGCACACGTCTTCTACCAAGGTGATCCGGGCTCGATTCCCAGCGAAGTCGGACGTCACCCCCTCGCACTTTGGTTACATAACGGATGTTGTCGTTGGCCGGCGTACTTTCTCGGGGCACTCCACTTCCCCTGTCCTTCGCACTGTGCCGCTTTCCAATTGTAGGGTCTCCTATCGTGTCATCCTCAAAAACTCGCAGATGCCTACAGACACCCGGGGTGCGACACCCTGTTCCCTAGTACCTCCCCCCTTTAAAACATTTATTTACACTATATATATATATATATATATATATATATATATATATATATATATATATATATATATATCACGAGATCTTTACATTAAAGAAGCTTTGTCATCTCTAGTTGACCTTTCCACAGTTATTTGTGATTTGTTTACAGGATCTGCTGAGTTGCAGTCTCCTTTTGTAATGAACGCAAGCAAATATGATTCATCAGAAGAGAACGAACGCAATCGCCTTGCTTCCAAGGAGATAATGCGGCGTAATATTAAGATGTTCAATGACCCCAAGTTTCGTGAGCTTGTCAATCAAGCTTGGCTTGAAAATTTCCTGCAGCCAGGCGAACAAGTACCACGTATCAAGCCTCCTCAAGAATACGACTACGTCTGTGGCATTTGTCGTGTGAAGAAGGTGAGTAAAAATTATTACGAAGTTAATCGAATGTGTTGATCATGTCTGATTTCCATTTTCCTCCAATGTTTCGGGAATTTTATTTCATCTATCGTCATTAGGGTTCCAGTACAATAATTCTGTACAACCAATAAAAACTGCCGAAATTGTCGGAGGAAACCGAAAACCCAGAAAACACCGAAGGCTAGATAAACATGACTGGCCACGGAATCCTACAGTCAAGTTAGAATGTACTGTTGTTTAAATCATGCACTATTTATACCGAAGAGTTAGTTAGGTAATTGGTATATTTATAATAACTCTCTAATTATGGAAGCTGTGCTAATAAAATGAAAATTTTAGGTTGAAATTAATTAAATAATATCTGTGACGTATAAAACATTTAGAAGGCACTGTGCTCAGCTGCATACAACGGCTTTAATTGATCTAAAATAAAATGCATGATTTATGAATTTACAGGAAACTCACCTAGCCCCAACTTAAGACTTGCAGAAAAAGGCATTTCAAATTAATCGCTCATGATTTGCTTTGCGGTATTTAAGGGCGTTTATGTGAAGAGAAATTGTAATTTTATTACTGCATGAAATAGTGTTAGTTTTGTATTCGTTACTTGGAAGAAATTTTTCCTTTTACGAATAAAAGTTTGCTCATCCAGTTATCCCATAATGGCACGTCAAATTCAATACTTGCATGTATTTGTTCTTATAAGACTCAAAAACCAACATACATAATGAAATGAAAAAGTTCACTCTGAATCTACATGCCACGGGAAACTCATTGACATGTTTTAAAATCATAGAATAATTCTGTATTTTAAAAAAATCGATAAAGAGGCAATAAAATTCTAAATTTTAGATTATTTTTTTTTTAAATACAAAATATTTTGTAACCGATTAAAATACTTGACAAGCAGTAGCCCGTGACTTGTAATTCCAGTGTGAGTTTTTATTACATTATGTTCATTGGTTTTTGTGACGTTATAAGAATAATAAACGTGCAAATATTGTCTTTGAAGTGACATTATGGGAAAACTGGCCGAGGTATTTTTTTTTGTAAAGTGAAAATATACTTCTAAGTAACGTCTGCAAACCTAACTGACACTATTTCATGTAAATATAAAATTACAATTATTCTCACTTAAACACTTAATGCTCATGATAAATTCGTAACTTCCTTGTGGATATTTTTACAAAGTGAGTTGTCACTTTACTTGTAAGCTTACGATGGTAAGATTCTGTAACGAAATCTTCATAAGTTAATACCTAATTGATGTTGTTTCTGACATGCGTGGATAAATAAGCCTATTTATAATTTATTTCCAACCATTTACTTAAATTCGACCCTACGAAGAAGTCCAGACTAGAGAATGTTGGCTTTGTTGAATGGACCACCTGAACACATTTTAACCAGTGATAATGAATTACTCGATTTACACAGTAAAACACATTATTACTGTTTCAACAGGCACCATACCATAAAAGTGCGTTCAGCGAGGTTTTTAATCTTTGATCCGGGTTAGAGATCAGACAAAACCGAACCAGTCTCCGTTTACTTCGTTATTGCATTCAAAAGCCCCTCCGTTGTAGATGTTAATCGGTTTTACTCTCACGACCGCAAACAAATAACGTTTCGCTTTCTACACGTGGTACATGGTCATGGAAAACAACATTTTGATAGAAATCCCGTCAATAATAGTATTAATTTTAATAAAACCCTGGATCCACAGATTTTCTGTTTGACAGGTGGGTAGGTAGACCTAACGTTTCCTTGACAGCAAGATCATAAGAAAGGAAACGAATTGCTCATGCGAATAGAAAACGGCAGGAAAGCGACACCATTTCTTTTATCGTAGAAACACCCCAGTATTAGCCTAGTATGATTTCGGAAAACAATGGAAAACTAAAGTTTAGATGTCGATGTCTGGACGAGAAAACGAATCGTGTTACTCATATATTTATTTATATGCATGTATAGTTCATTCGGTAGCAGTTTCAGTCTTGTCATTATATGTATTAAGTCATTAAGTCCACAAATTAGGAAATTATGTTATATTATGTTTGTAAATACAGCAGATAGTTTTTCTGTATTTTTGTGAATATGAAAAATATTAAATGAATCAGGAAATTGCAAAATGTACCAAGTCCACTTTTTCAAAAAATTCAAATCATACGAGACTTCGACTCTCCAATGCATCCTCTTGGCAGTGAGTAACAAAAGAAACCAAGTCCTATACAAGAAATACGTTAAACGGACTAGTAAATACACGTGGAATTTGCAATGGATACCAAGTCCTGGACTTGACCCCTTTTGTTAATGAAAAATGATATGGACATTAAAAGGGCATTGTGATTTTCTACTTTAAACAATGCTGTTACTACAAGTTCGTTTACAAATCTGATGTGAAAGAAGTTGTTGAAGTACATGAACAGCTCCATACCTTTAATCTTCAGCTCCCAGGACAGTTGAGACCCGTTGTAATGCTTACACAAATATAACCGTGCCAATTAAAAAATATAAACTTGAAGACATTCGCGATACGTTGCCGTTCATGATGAAGAAGTCACATTCTACGACAATATACTACACTGGCCTGCCACAGATTAAAAGACATGTCCATGAATGTGCCAACAGTGCATTATTTTGTTTACGACTTACAATATCTTTGAAGAATCTGTTTCCATGTTGTTCACTGGTTTTTTCACTAGCCTATACCAAGGTTACAATAATATATACCAAAAATATTGTTGCGTGCCATGTACCTGGAGGCCAGAGGTCGGCGGCTGTGTCGTAACACCTTGAGGGCTGGCCGATGATTCAAAGCCCGGGTGGCTCATAGTGGGAATCCCACCGAACCTACGTCATAGATACCTGTCCCAACTGCGTCTTAACCCTTCGAGGGTGGCCTACGTGACTAAAAGCATATCCGAAACATGATGAAATATCTATTTTTAGACCCCTGTAATGCGGTAAATCCCCGACTGTTTCACTGAGTATAAGAAGGCCGAATCGTGAGATTTGGGGAGAGTTCGCTATTGGAAGTGCTAGA
>PNEQ01007316.1:0-31271 GCA_003012365.1 Medauroidea extradentata | reverse complement strand
TAGAGAAATAAAGATGAATTAAAAAAAGTACGCTTAGCGCAGTGGACTGGACAAATCTGTTTGTATTTGATGTTTTAAAGATAAACAGTGAATATAGTATAATATAGAATATAGTATCACCATCAATTAACACGTAACTAAAAGTTAGTTACTCTTTTCTATAGTACACGCGGGCGAAGCCGCAAAGGGACAGCTAGTGTAAAATAATTTCCTAAAAAGGTTAGGAAGTATTTAACCTAAATGTAGTATGGGACAGTATAATTCTTCCGCCTTGTAAATATGTTAACATCTACACTTGTTACAATACAAGCCTGGTAACTTTAGTATGCATTTGACTGTTTTATACTTAGGTTTAGGAGTGCTACCATGGATGTCTGGGAAACTAATCTACCATACCTACTTTCTTAGCGCCCCTATACGCACGTCTGGTAATTTAACAAACTTTTTTTTAGAATGTACACAACCAATAAAACTAAGCAACTACACACAAATAAAAAATACGACTATTCATTAATGCATTGAGCTGCCATTTTTGATCATATTGCTTAACCTCTTATATCGAAATGTACAGTATCAGTTAACCATTGTGTTCCTGCATAAAATTGAAATATTAAAAAAAATTTGGATTAAATTTTCTTTCTCCATACCCTTCATATATTTACCCATCTTTTTGTGTTTGCTTATTTTGTCTGATCAGGTTTGAAAACTTCCTCCCAAGGAACATAATTCGGTTATGTAAAATCTTTTGCCGATATTGAAACAAAATTGTATTATATGTTCTTTCTTAAAACCTCCCTTTTCAGAGAAAGATTTCTTTTGTATTAAAATCGTTAGCATTTTACTTATTGCTGTAAGGGATAGTGGTGAAACTACCTCGTATAATTTTCGTAGAATTTTTAACGTATGTAAAAAATGCTAACGAACGAAAAAAAAACTTAATTAAAAGATGCCAGAGTGCTACTTTTAAAACCACTTGCATGTTACAAATGTTTGAATATGTGGATACGAGTGAAACTATGATCGAGGCATACCTTGGACTTTCCTGCGTAGTCGCGTCCAGTAAATATGTATTGTAGGGTCAGTGTGTGATGTGCAGAGCTGCGGCCGACTCAGGTTTATTTGAACAAGTACTCAACGCACGTGAGTTATATCTGCTTAGGAATAACATTAAAAAACATAACACATAAGTATGCTCATTTATGTCCTTATATTTTTATCTAGAACCTATTTATTGTCTCCCTGCTGAATTTACGAAGATGGGTGTATTTGCGGTTATTTCAGTACGAAAATCTTAGTGCAGGATATTTTAAAGTGTATAGACGTGTACAAATCATCTTTACATTTAATATTACATCATAAAACTACAGGATCATCGCAAAATGTCTCACAGGACGAGTTGCCGGCGAGAAGACTGCGCGCCAGTTAAGTTTCTTACATCTACTGTAGATGCTATAGGAACGTGTGCCATGTCATCTTACCCTTTCCGTTCTTCTAGGCTTCGAACATGCAGAATATGACCATCCAGACTTCCCCCTTAAGGCTTGGCATTAGTCGCCATATTGAATTATTTTACTTTTCGCTCTTATGAAATTCTTAGAAGAAAGATACGAAATTTGTTACTATATTATCAATTCTATTTACCTTGCTCTACAACAAAAGAATCGCAGATGAACTTTTAACGTATTTTTAAGCCGTAATCAGTCGAGCAAGTTTTTATTATGTTCTTAATTTGATAGACTGATCACGGCTGAAACGTGCGTGAAGGTGTTGCGCATGTTTCAAGTTTTTGTGACACTTGCGGAGGGGAAAACCGGAACAAGTTCACTAGTGCTGCTCTGTTGTATTGTGTCAACAAGTCGGAGCACCTGCAAGTAATTGACATGACATTTATTGAACTGGGCCACTCTTATTAAGAAGCAGATTCAGTACATGCTACAGTAGAACGTGCACTAAAACATAAATTTATTTACTCAGCCAGAGAGTGGAGTATTGTTATACAGATAGCCCGCAAGAAACCTGCACCTTACAGGTTAAAATTTTGACAATCTCAGCGATCCGACATTTGAAGAAATATATGTCTTGCACAAAGGAAGACGAGAAAAAACACTCTCACGGATCAACATTGAACTTGAAAAGAAATACCAACGGCGGCTACAACATTCTGAAACAAAGAAGAAATATTTACTGTACCTCCTTGAAAACGGAATAATACTTCAAGAATATAAATCTTTCATTGAAGACATACCAGCTGCAAAAAATAAAAATAAAATATACTGTGCCACTTAAATCCACTGATGAGGAAGGAGACTGAAAACAGTTATCATGTGCTATGAAAATTCCTTGATGGGATATAAGACTACGTAGATTTAGTTAACTTAATTCCATGCGCATTTTTAACTGTTGCAGTTGTTTAGTTGTGATGACCATTCTAGGAATAATTCTGAGACTGTGTTGTAGATTAATTGTTTACAGTTGTATTTGATAAAGGATAACTACTAATTAAGTTTTTTTAAAGGATAAAACATATTAGTTTCATTTATATGCAGTAAGTAGCTGTAGTAATAGATTATTTAAAAAAACAACTCGTTACCCACTTCAGTGTGTAGTAAATTATGCATTACAATTGTTGTGCACTGACATTGTCCTACTTAATCACATCTGTTTACAGCACAAACATTGTATGTCCAAACACTGGCATTTATAATCTAGCACAACTTTTATCTAAAGTACAAGATTTTCTTTGTGTCAGAATATGTTTATGAATAATGAAACTTTTTATAAATACCCATTACTGTGTAACATAACATCATAGCACTAAGTGACAGCTTCGTAAACATTCAACTTGCAATATCTCGAAACTAGGATTAGTGGACATACAATATTTGTGCACTAAGCCATCGATATATTATTACAAAGCGCTTTATGCATATGCAAAGTGTCCTCTACAGGATAATTTTATCCAGGTAAGGATGAGTCTTTCCTAAATATTACTAGACTACGTCTAAAAATTAACAAAGTTAGTGAATGTGTAACAGCTTGAATACCCTTGTGAAGGAAATATGTGTGCTTTGACTGGTGTTTTATTTATGTAAATTTTTTTGAATGGAACTTATTGCAGAAACTGAAGAATTCTTAGATGATGAGAATTGATTCCACATAATGTTTTGCTTGTCTTATCATGTTTAAGAAAATTACTCTACTTACACAAAAAACATGTATTTATTTACGCATTTTTTATGTGTTCATGTAGCATTATATGTTTTGAGTATATTCATACACACTCACACACACACACACACACACACACACACATATATATATATATATATATATCGCACCTCTAGATCAGTAGGGTCACAACTCAAAAAATATGGTTCCGAGATATTGGCAATTGAAGTTTTAGTGGAAAATCTAACTTGGGTGTCAAAAACTTTCTCTTTAACTATAATTCTACATTTCATGTTGAAAATATGCATGATTGACAGTTATGATAATTGTATTTTTTTCATAATATAAATGTGAAAAATATAAAAATGACAAGGAATCATCTCTGAAAATACAGCTCTCGTGTTTGCTAAATAAGTGTTGATGTTACCATTGAAGAAAGATGCATTATAATAGAGGCCTAACTCAAAACCACCAAATTCTGAGTTGTGCCTCTATTGATCTGGGGGTGCGATATATATATATATATATATATATATATATATATATATATATATATATATATATATATGTGTGTGTGTGTGTGTGTGTGTATACATAAACAAACATTTTGATGACAATATATGCACATACATCTACATGTGCGCATATAACTTGTTTAATGAACTAAAATAGTAATATTTCCTGTGTATTAGTAATACGATTCTAAGTTTTCTGAACTACATAACTGGATAATTAGATTATATTAAATTAACAGCACTAAATTTATTTTGTTTCCACGATTTCTACAGCAACAGCAGCAGTTTTCGTGCAAGAGTATGTAGTAGATTATGATAGTTTGCCCTGGTAAATATGTACGTACATAACACTACTTTTATAACTGAAAGAGTAGTATTAAAATAGACTAAAGCAATACTGTACTTAAAGTAACTGTATTTATCATATTTTTATTAAGAAAAGACAACAATTTGTTAGACAGACGTATATAAGCATTATTTGGATAACGTGGCCTGTGGCAAATAAATTCTCCTTCGCCGGAAGTGGTTGCATGGTACTTAGAAAGTCGAGGAGGATTCGATCATATAATATTTTAAGCTCGTTTTCATAACAGGAAGTGGATAACGATCCTACGGTGTGTTTCGTGTATTCATTCATTTTTATTCATCCAAAAGACCATATACATGTATGGTATAGGACATGTCATTTAGTACAATATACATACAATATAATACAATATAATAGCCTACAACACACATACAATATCAAAGTATATAACATAAATAATCAGAGTTAAATGGCATATAGAATGCATGAAGTAGCTACACTTAGTAAACAGAGCTTAACATTGATATGTTTCAGTATGGTTTACTGTAAATGCTTAAAATTTCTCTTCTAAGAATTCTTCTATAGTATAGTAAAATTTCTCAACTAGAAGTCTAAAAACAAGTTTTTTAAAATTTTGGAAAACACTTAAAATTTTTTGTGTTTGGGTAATTTATTAAATATTACACCCCCTTTACAATGAATAGTGTTGTATGTAGCAGCATACTTCACAAATTTTTAGTGGATATCTTGTTTGTGGCGAGTTTCATGAATATGAATTTTAAAGTTACGATTGAAAGAACTGGTCATGTTTATCCAAGTATACAGTACTGTGTTATAATTGTAAATACATGGTAAAGGGAGGATGTTGAGTTTTTTGAATAACGGCCTACAGTGTTCTCGCAACGGTTGGTTAAGGAAATTTCTAATCGCTCTTTTTTGTAAAATAAAAACTGCATTCAAATCACTTTTACTGTGACCCCAGAAAATTATTCAATATGTAATAAACGAATGGAAACAAGCGTAATACACCATCGTTACACAATTTTGGCTACATTTCCCAGCAAGTTGCCTTAAAAGAAAGCAAGAAGAGCTTTAACTTTTTAAAAATGAGTTCAATATAATGTTTCCATTTTACTTGTTCCTCAGCTATTTAACCTAATAGTTTTGTATTGGTAGCTCTTTTTAAAGGTACACCACCAATGTGAATGTTTTAAGAATCAATCTCCTTCTTTAATGAAAACTGGATGTATTTGGTTTTTTCAATGTTCATTGTTAACTTATTTTGAAATAACCAATTCTGTAATTTACGCAGAAGTCTGTTGGTGTTATTTTCTAATTCAGTTAAACTATTGCTGTGAGGAACAATTTAGTATCATCAGCAAAATCTACAACATGCCTTTCATTTATAGTATCACATAAATCATTTAAATAAATTAAAAACAAAAGAGGGCCCAAAACACTTCGTTGAGGTAGACCATTTACAAATTTCCTTTGGCCCTGAGATATGTTTCTGAACATAATTATTTTTATTTAAAGAAGATATTTCAACTTTTTGTATTCGATTACTTAGGTAGGACTTAAACCATTTTAGCACATTTCCTCTTATACCCAATAATTCCATTTATTCAAGTAGAATGGCATGGTTGACTGTATCAAATGCCTTTGATAAATCAAGAAATATTCCTAAGATTTTTTTCATTTTTATCTAATAGATCTAAAATTGCAGTTATAAATTTACCAATTGCTGTATTTGTATTTCTATTGTTTATGAAACCGTGCTGAAAGTCGTTCAGAAGATTAAATTTATTTAGGTAGTTGAGAAGCCTGTCATTCGTTACGGATTCAAATACTTTTGAGAAGGTGCTCAAAAGGGATATGGGTCTATAGTTTTATATATTAGATTTATCACCTTGTGTATGCAGAGGTACAACTTTCGATATTCTTAGTTCATTTGGAAATATACCAGATTCGAAAGATTGATTTATTAGAAGTGTTGAAGGTTTTATGATATTAGAGGCTACATCTTTAATGAACTTAGCAGGTATGTCATCAAAACCTGTAGAAAAGGTGTTTTTAAGGTTGTTTATGTGTTTGAGTACCTCACCTTCATCGGTAGGAAATAGTACCATTGATGATAGATGATTAGGACTGCCTGTATTATCTTTAGTGTACGTTGAAATTGGCACTGACTTAAGCAGCTCAATTGCGATATTCGCAAAATATTAATTTATGTAGTTTGCAGCAGTTCTAAAATTGGATATCAGAAAGCCATTTTTATTACAGATTTTAATTTTTCTAAAATTTGTTCTTTTTTTGCAACTTTCTTCACGAATAATATCTCACATAAATTTACTTTTTTTTTTGTTGATTTCATTACTTTTTTTATTATATTTTTGTTCAGCTAAGCGTATGATCTTTTTGCAAAGAAACTTATACCTTTTATAATAATTTATAAATGAGATTTATCATATTTGCTAATGTGATGCAGTTTTTTTTTTAGTTTATCCTTGAAGTCCTAATGCCTAATAAAACCCAATCCGGTGATATAAAGTTGTCTGTTCACATTAAGCTTTCTTTTCGGGCAACATTCTCCAAATTTTAAAACAAACTGGTTCATAAACAACCTAAAATTATAAACTACACTATTTTTATTGTTGATAATATCCCAATTTACCAGTGTTAATAAGTTATTGAGTGCATTGATATTTTGTTTACAAAATTTCCTTTTAATTTCGTATGCGGGCTTATAAGATGAAATAATTGTCTTGATCTTTATAAAGTGGCCATAATGATCATAAAAAGCATTTTCAATAATGTCAACAACAATATCACTGGATCGTATATTTGAAAAATAAACATGATCTATAAGTGTGTTTGAGAAGGCTGCTTCTCTTGTATTACTGGTTACTAAAGAATACAGTCCCATACATCTTACAATATTTGTATACAGATTTGCAGAGTGGTTTGTGAAGTTTAAATTTATATTGATGTCACCACAAAATATCACCCGAGAATTGACCTTGCATAATAAATGTAGTGCAACTTCTAGCTTTTGTATAGACTCAGAGAACAGATTACAAGGGGGTCTGCACACACAGATTAGTATCATATTTTCATTTTCTAGCTCTACTGCACTTAATTCTAAGCATTTTTCTTCATTTAAAGCATTTTTGCCTTAATAGTTGTACACATAATATTATTTTTTACAAAAAATACATACACCTCCAATTTTGGAGACTGATCTGCAAAACCAAGAGCTTAAATTGTAACCATTAATATTAATACATTTTAGTTCAATTTCATAGCACCAATGTTCCGTAAAACAAAGAAAAAGTGGTGCTTCTTGTAGTGTCATAATAAAGGCTTCAATCTCCAGGCACTTATGTCTAAGTGATCTAATATTTAAGTGAAAAATTGTCAAGAAAATTTTGACATATCATACACTAATTTACCTTTGTGGCTAATATTTTCATGGGAAATATATACTCCTCTATTGCCTTCATTTACTTCTGAATTATCTTGCAACTGATACGAAGGCCCCTTTTTTGAATTACAACTTATGTCTAAGGTATTATAAATAGGTAAAATAGAGTGGCCATTTAGTAGTTTTCCTGTGATTGAGACTGACCCTATCCCAATGCTAATGGTTCAATAATAATGGGCTTACCGAGTTGTGCAACTAAATTGCAAATTTCCCTAGCAACATAGGATTTACCACTACCATTTAGGTGCAAGTCATGTTTAGTATAGTTTTGACGAGGAAGGTTACTAACATTAACAACACTGACATTTTTAAAAAAGCTACACAACTTGTTGATTTCATCATTCACTACTTTAGTTTCCCTATTCACTATGAGCAATCTCCAAGATCGTGTCTATGGGGCAAGTTTACAACAGCAACATTTGTATGGTTTAGCTGAAAAAGATTCCTTTTTAATATGGAGATAACATTACTACCGTTGTTTTTGGCATCATTATTAGTTCCCCCCATTATTATTATTACAGTGTCTTGGTCCTTAAAATGCTCACATTCTTTCACAAGTCCCTCTGTTACAACATTCAAAGGTGCATTAGGTTTAACAAATCCAGTTACTACAAAATCACGGGTGTTGTTTATAACTATTCCTGCCGAACCAAGTCCATGGCTGTCCGCAAATAGTAATATTTTTTCCCCTTCCTTTCCCCTCTAGTAGTTTCCTTACTTTCATACCTGTTGTTTTGAGGCGGCACTTTGACGACCGACGACTTGCGTAGAATGGTTCTTGTGTGCAGTATACCTGTCTAACATGCAAACCAAGGGGCACTGCTACGAAAGTAGAGAAACTAATTATGTTTATCAGCTGCTGTCAACATAACAATTGTGAAAGTTCTTCAGCAGATTGCTATTTCCAAGAAAAGTACATGCCCTTAGAAGTACGTACAAAATCGTTCTTTACGGAATACTGGCCATCAGCTGAAAAACTGTTTTTGTTCTCAAAACACGAAAACTAAACACTTAGAACCTTTAAAACTGTAAATAATTTAAATAATAAGCTGCCATTACTTACTCAAAAAACCCATGCTAGTATAAAATAATGTAATAAAATTGGTGTGTGAGTGAGTTGGTTTGTAGCTCAGAAACCTTAATCGTTAATTGAACTAGTTCATTGGAAAGAAAATCATAGGAAATTATTTGTAATCTGATATTTTGCCACAATGGTAAATTTAGGACGGAACATCTGCGGCAAAATTTTTGTTACATTGGTATTACATTTATTTAATTACGTCGCATTATAATATCAAAGGAAAGCTACGTCGCAAAATTAGCTTATATTGTTGGTAAATTGGTAATCGACCAGTTCCACTTTTTTGCATATTTTACAAGAACATGTAAATTTTATCATTATTCTATGCCTCTCTAATAAAGTAAATAAATAAATATCGCTTAAAGATAGTGGCCGAAATCAGCACATCACATTCTAAGAGCAGACTTCTGATCGAACGCTTCTGGACGTCTCCCGATCCCAGAAGCCAGACATGATATGATGCCCCAGGATGGAGAGGGAACGGAATGCGAAGGGGGTGGAAAATTTAATTACCCAGTGCAATATTAACCCCGCCGGGAATCAATCACGTATCTCCATGGAAGGAGGCGAGCGTTCTAGCCGCAGCATCAATCCGGGCCTAATTGCCATGAACTATTAAAGTCGATGTTTTGAGCATTCGTGACGAAAAAAAAAAAATAATAGGTAGGTATCCATCAAAGCCGGAACACAAGGACGAAAAAGATGGGATGACCCCGAGAAAATCTGCACCCCAAAGGGCATTTCAGCCACGAATACAGCATGCGAAATACTGATGCGACGAAAACTGGAATGGGACCGTGGTCAGCGTGTTAAGTGGCCACATTACTACACAAAAATGTGACCTCTGCCACGTATACTGTAGTTTGTATGATTATATGGCCACTGCAACTTTTCGAAGATAGTTCGCACTATAAATCAGAATTATTGAATAACCTACAATATTCAAGAGGTTATCACAAATCCATGATGGAGCAGTTTCAGCGTATTGGTTTTAGTGAAAACCACTGACCAATAAGTAAATATCGAATGGTTTCGATATAGAGTCTCAACATTCCAAGATCAATACTCACAAACTTTCCAGTAGTTCTGCACTAAATCATTTAGTTGAAAGTGATACGTCCAAAATGTATTCGTCACTATGACGTCAGGCTACCATGCAGACAGCACACAACTCAGTATCTAACTACTACAACTGTACATACATCTTCATCCCGCCGACCATGCAACACGTATTCTACCATCATACACTGTTACACTACACTACGAACGGCAATCCACGATTCACTGACGCTCGCCGCCGACATCTTGTGCCATAGCCCGTTGCTCCTGGAATAATTTGGTGATATGCTCGCCTCACCATACAGCTGAATGCACGTGGGAGTGTGAATTCGCCCTCACACCGCCAGAGAAGACGTCTCGGCGCTGATTGATGGTGCTGGTGTCCGCCGGCGTCTCGGCGCTCTGCCCTGGAAGGACTCTCGCACAGCCAGAGATGTACACCATCCCGCGCTGCCAGACTACTGTGCTAGCCGCTGCCAATCTCCTCGCTGTCGTGGCTTCCTATTGTCTTCTTGTCACTCGTTGCCCTGTACAGCACGTCGCGCCTTCCGATTTGCACAATTTGTCTCCTATGCATTAAGTTCGTTAGGTAATTACTCATGGATGCACCGTTTTGAAACCGGAGCAAATAAAGACATTCAGTTCATTTTCTGAAGTTCGTAATTATCCACGTACGTACTGTTTGGTAAGAGCAAGAGAATCTATTCCGGGAGTGAAGTTCTGAAGCCCGACCGTTGGCGCGCCACGTTTTGCGACGGTCCCCTTAATTCCGCGCAGGCTAATTGATTATTTGAGTCCAGGGATGTGAATGAAGAACTCCGGCAAATCTTACAGAGCCGGTCTCACGTACCGCCACGCGTCGCTCACTGAGGTGGAGAATCGCAGTACTTATTGATACTGTTTAATACGAGACACCTACGCTTGCCCTTGCAAAAATATAACCAGCGGATTTTTCTGAAATAAATCGACGAAGTGGCCGGGTAGGATTCCAAGAGCTCCTTCCGCGCTCACTGTTACTTCTCCCCCAAACCATGACGGCGACCCTAACCTTCACTTTTGGCGGGAAAAGGTCCCCAGTGTACAATAAACTTTGGGAACGCCTTTTAGCCATTGCAAACACTGGACTACTTAACTCCACCCCTCGTGAGTAAAACGTCGCGTTACCCTTGAACATTATTTATTTGTTTCGTAACTTTCATTTTAAGCTTTATTATTTAACATTTGAATAATGAATATTACATACATTTTCCTACTGTAACATTAATAAAACACAGATAATTAAAAAGCAAATTGTTAAAAGTAACCCCCACTGCCAGGTTGTTACAGATGTGCCGTTGCGGAGAAGTGATGAGTGGAATGAGGGGAAGGGACAGAAGCCTGTTGTGACGGCAGACCACCCCTCTCCAGGCTTCGAGGCACTTCATTTTTACGTGCTATTACTAAACTAATCCTAAACTTCTTGGCAGTGGCTATCTGAATGCAGCAGGTCGTGTTTGCCCGTAGGCTGCTTCAATCCGAGTGTTCAAACGCAGTGATTTATTACTGTAAAAAGTGTTTGTACTTTTACAAAGAAAATCTTTGGAAACCCAGTTATCAAAGAATTTCCTTGTAAAACAACAATGGTTGTACTTGTAATAAAACTCAAAGTACATGTTTGTAAATTTATACGGAATAGCCTTGTAGTTGTACTTTCAATAAGGGATATATATATATATAATATAAATGCTCACTGTATTTCATAAATAACACTGAACTTATTAATCAATTAACAATTAAATAAAGGACGTTTGTATGAAATTATTTTGAAACTAAAATGAGTTTGGAGGTGTTGAGATTCAAACCACTCTCGTCACGTTTAGAGTCTACGCATATTACCCTTGACAACTTTGGCTTCTGCACTGCTTAGTCTTTAGTTATTCGTATATATTCAATGTATAGTTAGTAATAGTTATTTTTTTCAAAGTACACAATTAATAAAACATTAATTTTAGTTCAGAAAAATGCTTTCCAGAGGTTGTGATCAATACATAAGTAATTTCCGGCGAACTTATGATTCTGGTAGACTGCACATTTTATTCTAAGTTATATTTGCAAACAAAATCCTTTTAAGATAATAAACTTATAATTTTACAACGAAAATTTTTCAAAATTTACGAAAGTTTATACAACTACAAAGAAGAGCTTTGTCATATTTTACAAAAACATTAACAGTGCGGGAACTGTCGGTATATATGAACAAAGGATTCCTTTGTAGTATTACAAAGGTTACCTTCGTAATTTTATAACACAATGATTTCACAAAGAAAATCTTAGTACATTTATAAGGATTTGTAAAAGTACAACGAAAATCTTTGTAAATTTAAAAACATTTTATAGAGTGTGAACTTGTATGATATGTCTTCGTTTTGTTAATGTGTACTGTTAACATTTTTTAACTTTTTTTTTGCGTCGAATGTGCACTTTTATCAGCTAACAGCCGCTTACCTTGCTCGACAGTAAGGCATCGAGGAATTAATCGAGAAGCTGATCTCGTGTATATTTTACTCTATGCTGCACTCTTTACCTACCCACACTACTCTCGTAGGTGTCTTATGAAAGAGTGCAGGGGTGCCAACTGTTTCCCTGCAGGCGCGTGACGACTGACAAGAAAGCTCCAACCGTGTGGTCAGATCTCGTGGACTTGGGAGAGTGTTCGCTGTGTAAGTTCTCCCGGCCTTGCAGACGTTGTGCGGGCAGCTCTGTGGTTATTGAGGAAGGGTGGGAGGGGAAGTTGAGATCCAGTACTTCCAGACACTCCAGCATGACCACACCTTCACTGCTAACAACTGTCCAGCTGGAAATCAGATAACCAATACCTATTTCCCTCTCGCTCCTGTTTCACGAGGACTAGTTGCCCTCTTTGATATCACTCTGGATGCTGCAGCATGCTTCGCCCTGCAGGCATGAGGCGTGTTCGAAACTACCAATTAGGAGATTTAGGGTTAGGAATTTACAGTGCACAGTTTCAAACGTCAAATGTCAGCGCTGCATGCAACCAAGTCGAAAACTAGATGGCTGATGGAATTTAAGTGCATTTTAGTTACGTTTCTCGTACCCGGATTCCTTAGGCTTTTACAGAAAGTCACTTTTTAACCCGGTCAGAGAAAAATTTCAACTCATTACGTTTACAAAGTAATACGAGTGAAGTAGGTCAGCACACAAAATGTGAAAGTAGCTGTTAGCATGCCATTGTACGAATTCAGCCTAATATGCATTCTAAATTTTTTTGTAAAATTACCATAGCTATTCTTTGTACTTTTGCAAATCTTTGTAAAAGTACAACGATTTTCTTTGAGAAATCAATAGATTATAAAGTTACAAAGGTGAACTTTGCAATACCACAAATGGAATTCTTTGTATATACCGACAGTTCCTTCCTGCGTTGTAATTTTGTTTGTAAAATATGACAAGGTACGTCTTCGTAGTTGTACAAATTTTTGTAAATTTGGAAACATTTTACTTGTAAAATCATTAGTTTATAATGTTCAAAGGAAATTATTTGCAAAAAAAAAAAAATTAGAAAACATGTGAGTCTACCAAAATCACAGGTTCACCGGAAATTACTTACGCAAATATCACAACCTCTGGAAGGCATTTTTCTGGAACAAAGCGAAAGTTTTATTAATTACGTGCTTTAAAAAATTACTGGATAGTACATTTAATGCATACAAATAAATAAAGTCTGAACAGCACAGAAGTAACAGTGGTCTAGGCGTAATATGAGTGGAAGCTAAGCACCTCCAAAGTTTTTTTTTTATTTTTTTTTAATAATTTCATGTGAACCTCCTTTATTCAAAAGTTATTTGATAAATAGTTTCAGTGTTGTTTACGAAGTACAATGAACATTTAAATTATTTTTTTCCTTTTTGTAAGTACAACAACATGACTATTCCTTGTAATTTTGCAAACATATACTTTGTATTTTATTACAATGACTACCATTGTAGTTTTACAAGACATTTCTTTGGTAACTGGGTTTTCAAAGATTTTCTTCGTAAAAGTACAAACATATTTTTTACAATGTGTGATGCTATAGCAAACCTGAACATGTTGCAGAAAGAGCTTATTTGAGTTAGTTTGTTTTCGTAAACTTTCTCTGATGTGGCAGCGACTGATATACTGGTTACTCTTTCTAGGCAATCAAAATAAAATTCAATTTCTATGTTAGCAAATTATTTTGCTGTTTATAACAAAAGCATACTTTAAAACTTAATTTGGAATATTTTGTAGTATGTACAAAATAACATAAATGA
This sequence comes from Medauroidea extradentata, assembly GCA_003012365.1. NCBI lineage: Eukaryota > Metazoa > Arthropoda > Insecta > Phasmatodea > Phasmatidae > Medauroidea > Medauroidea extradentata. Next base: position 17,365 of record PNEQ01007316.1, on the reverse strand, counting down.
AGCATGCTTTATCGTTACGTAATGCTTTTTGTACATATTTACTATTGTTTTTGGTTGAAGTACGGGACAGTTAACTTAAGTTAACTAAGAGATATTTGGGAATTCAGTGCGTTACTGCACCTCAGTAAATATCGGCCCTACATATCCAAGACTTCAATCTATATTGATCACGGCTAAACACGAGTGTAACAAAAAAAAACCGTAGTGTCTGTGAATGAAATACGCAGAAACTGGATTACACAAATATCAGAAGAAAATATTGTATTTGGGGAGACATCTGCAAACGTTAGGAGATGATGACGAGTACGTACTATTAATTTTGGTAATGACCTTACGTCGTTTCTTCCTACAAAAGAAAAAAGATTTTCCACTATGAGTTGTTCTGTATATTTATCATATTAATAAGAAGATATATTCTTAGGTTGATACCGAGCGAGGTGACGTGACGGTAACTTATTGGACACGCTTTCAGGAGACCCAGGTTCAATCCCTAGCTCCGGCCATCCTGGTTTAGGTTTTACATGATTCCCGAAATAGCTCCAGGCGAATGCTGTGATGGTTACTTAACAAAGGTCATGGCCGACTCCTCTCCCAGCTAATGCCATTGTACCAAGTTGTGTGTCGCCGTCTTCAATGACCTCGCTGTCGACGGAACTCAAATCCCACTTACCTTACCTTCGTAGTTTGCTACTTACCTACTACTTGTACTGCAAGGAGTATAGTTCCTTGAGAACAAGCTGACCAATTCCTGCACAATACAGAGACTTTATGTTCAAGCATCACTAACGCCACCGCTATATGTTAATAGTATGCTCTATAACAGCCAGCTTATTGCGGACATTCTGCAGGCAAATACGCATTTTCCTCTTTCGAGGGGTTCATATTTTTTACGCAGCGGACCCATCATACGACCTTCCCACTTCGACCTCCCATTAGGCGGGAAGTCAGGATACGCCCGACCACCGCATTGTCCTCAAGCTAACAGTTAGTTGGAACTGTCTAAAACCTTGACAGAACACTAAGCTGCGCCTCGGGACAACTACCAAAGAGGTAACAGGTGCAGCCACGAGAGCTTCAGGTCACACATCTGAAGATCATACCTACATTGCAGTTCTCAGGTTGAGACCCCCTGCTCAGTCTCCTCTTGGTTTGAGTCGGGACACTACCCACACCCCTAACATACTCACTGGGCCTACTCCCGGGAACTTTCGCAACCAACTCACTGATATATCTCAGAGGAGGGGTCCTCTCAGAGTCTGTCCAGCATATGGGTAGACATGTCTGCACACAGAAGTTTACTTGAGAACATTCAAAGCACCGTCAGATACTTTGACTGCAGGTGTAACATTGACCGAATTTAAATATTAAATTTGGCGCAATTTGGGGCATAAATGGAAAACTTTATGTAAATGAGTTAAACTTAAGAGTTTAAAAACTTAATTGTACTTATTGTCTTCTTAATTTTACTGTTCCAAAACATATATCCTGAGTCTCACAATGTTACCCTGTAATCAAAGTATATGCATATGATGGAACATTTTACGCGTGCATGAATATATCGCGCCGTAAATTTATGTCTAGATCTTATTTTCTAGCAACCGAAATGGGCTAAAATAGGTGTTTTCCCTGAATTTGTTTAGGTAAGAAGATAATCTCGGAAAATATTTCGTTCTTTTACAAAGAAAATACTTTGCGAAAAATTTCTTGCAATTCTACAAGGATTGTTCTTTGAAAAATACTGGATTTAGGTCTGTAAAATTACAATGTGTAGCCTCATATTTAAACTTGCAATAGGGAAAGATGAAATTTGAAATATTGATTTTATAGTAATAAAAATGAACTTTTTTAATGAATATGTATCAAGAAATAATTTTTAAATTCAATTATTCTGAGAAAAGTATTTTAGGCAGTACCAGGATTCCATTCCGCCTCCTGGCGCTTGGTGACCTCACATCTTGCCCCTAGACTTCCTTGACTTGCACCAGTAATTGCTGTTTTTTGTTTGCATATAGGCTCTACTAAATTTACAGTTCAATGACTACTATTTTATAAGCCCATAATATTTTAGAAATGCAGTTTATTTCAGCAAATTGTAGAAAAAAAGTGTGTGTGAGTTCTGTATAACTATATACCATAATTTACCACATTGAGATTTTCCTATGTTTTCTTAATAAGGCAAATATTGTTACTTTACAAACAAATTAGTATACAATAAGACCCTTGTATTCTTACAAAGTTAGTAAAAGTTCAACGGAATTGCTTGTATTTTTTAAAACAATTTTCGAGTGCATTAGCAAAGATTCCAAAAAGGTTTAGGCACGTACAAATTCACTTAATATTTAATATAAGGACGAGAGCTCCAATACTGAGTGGGAGCTGTTAAAGAGACGACCAGTTCAGTCTGTGCGATGAGGCATGATGCGTGTGGTTTGGTCACCCTTGATTCCAGACGCGTAAAAAAACGTTAACCAAGGCAGTCCAGAAAAACCGGTCACTTTTGCAGAATCGCGTTGGTCATAGAAGGTTGCGACTTATTGAAAGCGACTAATAATTATACTTCATCTGTATGTTATTCTTGGTTCTTTATTTTTGCTACGAAATGTTTACAATGAGCATATAAATATGACAATCGTAAAAAAATAAGAGTCCTGGATGTTGAAAGAGCGACTGAAATATTATAATTTTTCTGGAAGATAAATTGTGTGCAACTCTAGGACGGACAATCTGTTTTATGAAATAAACAAAGCTTTTAATTGTTACAACAATGTTCAAAGTTACAAACACCATCCCATCACTAGCAACTTACAAGTTATTTTGACCTCATCCCACACATAATATGTTCGTTGTTATAGTACAAAAAAAAAGACCCAGTTTCGATTATCAGGCGATTTGCTCCCGATCTTCGTCTCGGAAAATAACAGCTTAGATGGCCGTTATTCGGCGAATTTCTCGAGGTGATAATGCACTCGTCGCCCACTCGTTCGACCCTGCTGCATATTTATTTCTGTTCAACCTCACCATGTGCTCAAGATCTCGCGCTTGGAAACGTGGCGTGGTTGCTAAGCATAGTCCAGGGACTTCAGAACAGTAAGGATGGTCCACTCATACCCGCCGAACACATTACAGTTTCTACGCGAAACACGTTGCTGGTTCTTTTCATTGGGCTTTAAACTTTAACGTTTATATGATTATTTTATGGGGCTGCAGTTGGCGTAGTGTCTAGAGTATTTGCCTCCCACCAAGGCGGTTCGGGCTTGATATCCTGCACGGTCGGTTCCTGGATTCTGACGCGTGGGAATCATGCCGAACTATGCCGCTGGTGGATGAGTTTTCTCGAGGATCTCCCGTTTCCCTATACCCTTCTCATTCTGGCGTTTTTCCATTGTAGGGCCTCATTTCATGTCATCCTCCAGGGTATAGGCCGTTCACTATAAAGTGAGCACTTCATAATGTTTTCATTCAGTCGTTTTGCGGTCATCTTTATTATTTTCAATATGTAAAATTCTATGTAACTAAAATCTAGTGTAAACGTACCAACAGTCTTGAAAGTTAATATATTTTAGCCCAATAAAACATATTTTAAATTAATTACAAGTTCTGCTGAGTGCACAGTTTATGCTGAACAGCCTATACGCAGATAGCCTACGATGTCCTGTAATAAGTCTGTATCAAAGGTGCGATAACCTGGTCGCTGGTACCCTCCCTACATGAAATGTATTTACTTATTACGTAAATATTAATAAAAAGGAATTCTGCTAGTTACTGTGTTGCTTGAAATGTCTTCTAACCAAAATTTCCAACTTGAAAGCAATAGTGAAAACGCCAGGTTTCGTTTTCTTTATCCTTACGAAATTATCATTAGAAACACGGTTAAAACCCAAAGTTGTTCTGAACCGGTAACACGTTTTATTTACATGCATGAGGACCATGTGTTCCATCCTTCGTTTCTGACCTACGGATTTCTGTTTATCATTGTTTTTCGATTTCAATCCAGGTAAATACTACGGTTGTTACTAAACACAGCCCATGAACGATTTCTTTCTTAGTTCCTGTTCTCGTGTGTCGTTGTGTGTCGTAGATTCTAACAACCTCCTTGGAGACGAGACATATAACCCAATAAAATAATGAACATTTAGAACATACAAAGTTGAAGTGTAGCTACTATTCACACATGAAAACATTCTTAATTGACAATTGCACACAGCCGACATTAAAAATAATTCATACCATCATTAGATGAACAAATAGGTAAAGGCGGGACAGCACGAGTTCGGCATCACGCTAGGCTAACAGAATTCTCGCCCAGATTTGCCGCCTATGTCTCGGCTCTTTTTGACACTCAAAACGACACAATTATTTAATGCCGTTATCTTTTAGTGAAAGGTGTATTGCACACGCCTATATTTTGCACTGAAATGACCGTTACTTTAAAATAACTGGAAAAACATCTACTAGGGCCATTTCCTTCAGCAATGAAAAAAATCCTAAAACGTTTAATGTACGACTTGGAATAGATAAACACACGTGTAACGTTATTTAAATTGTATTCCTAAGCAGACATCACTTACGTAAGTTGAGGATATTAACAAACTTCTTTTAGCAGAAGCTCCACGTATTTTCGGCGATTTAGTCCTACTATAAACCTTAAGGACGTTCACATAACAAAAATTCATAATTTTTTTTCACGGCATAGTGATCGCTTTATAGACGTTACTTGTGACATTTTCCACTTGTAAAATGTTTTATCTTTCATAGTTTTCCCATAGTGACACAACAAAGTGAAAATTTGCAAGTTACGGGAACATAGGAGTAAGAAAAACAAGGTGCCTTACCCGAACGGAATTATTACACTGAAATGAGATATAATGGGAAATATGCTAAAATATTTAAAAGTACATTATGAGATTCCTTTGTACTAAAAAATCTGAAAATGTTGATAATACCTCATTTATGGTAATTAATAAAATACAAAAGGGATGTTTTATGTTTTTAAAACATTTTAGCATATTGTCCGTAATGTACAATTTCAGTGTGAATTATTTCATTCGAATTATACACTTGATTTTTGTTATTACAATGTTCTCGTAACTTGCGAATTGTGACTTTTGCATGCTGCTATGGAAAAACTGTAAGAGCTACAAAATGTTTACAAGTGGAAAATGTAGTCAGAAGAAACGTCTATAAAACTAACATTGTGTCGTGCAAATATACAATAATGCATTTTTGCCACGTAAACGCCCTTAAGGTGACCGCCTGCCAAGACCACCAAAGAGCGTGCAGAACTTCAGCCTTCTTCAAAAACTGCTTGGCACGTGTAAACTACGTCTGTTTAGGAACAGCATCCAAAGAACTTTTCACGCATGTATACCCATTTCAACTGCTCCATTTTTTTCTGTAAAGCCTCACCGCAAAATCTTTCGAAAGTTATTTACATGCACACACCTTAATATTTAATATTAAGGCCTATTATGAAATTAAAGGATGACTGAGTGAGTGAGAGATTTTAGTCAGCGCTCAACATCAGGGTGTTTAGCTCTGGTGAGGGGTGACATGAGGTGAGTATTGAACAGTACTGGAATGGGAGGGTAGGGGAAATGGGAGATCCCCGAGAAAACCCGCCGACCAGCGGCATCGTATGGCACGATTCCCACATGCGAAAATCCGGGGACCGACACCGCTGGGAACCGAACCCAGACCGCCTTGGTGAGAGTCGAATGGTCTAACCATTCGGCCACCGTGGATCCGAAATGAAAGGGTCACCTCCGAATGGTTCATAGAGGCTTGTTGCCGTTGAGAAGACTGCACGGCAGTTTCGTGACTTGTGCATAGATGCTAGGGGGGACCGTGATATGAGTAATGTTTCACCCTTACCGATTCAACACTTCTAGGCATCATATGTGCCAAAAACGCACACCAAGGCAGGCGCCTTAAGTGGCATACCTATATAGGCTGTGTATGTGTTGGCGAGGTAGGAGAGGTAAAACTGCTACTAACCGACGTATGTACCGCATCTGTATTATCCCCTCTCCGCGCAAGCCACTCAGCTGACACGCAGTGCTCTACTGTTATTTTTTTTCCTATGGGACTTTAAGAGGCGACCACATTATTTTCTTTGTAGACAGCATAGTTCAAAGTCTAACGCTTGTTTCAATGGTTGTGTTTCTCGAATCCGGTTATTTTTACAGATACGGCAGTCTGGAGAAGGCATTTTTGGCAATTTTGAGGAGCCTGAAAATGATGTTTCTAGCAAACGTGTCGAATTTTTAAAACTATTGCGACATAGTTTGTAGTACGTGAGATTTTCGTAGCTAAAGAAATATAATGCGCGTTGATTAGTTACGTGAAAAAAAAAAGAATAGCCATAGCTCGTTGCAACGCATTTGAAGCGCAGGTAGGCAGTCCCCTTAATGGGGCTGCAACTGTGCAATACCGTGGGTAAGAGGTCTCGAAAACAGGTCTGCGGCTACTCTCGGTTATAAGGTAACAGAAAATAAGCATGTGCAGAACACTCCGACAGGTTGCAGCGCGTCAAGTCTGGCATCTGATTCCTCCTAACATCAGGCGACGGAAGTAATGGCGGCGGAAGTACAGTAAAGGTCCCGGGTTACGACGAGGCCTGCGGTAGGACGGGGTTTCGACGGCGTCGCCTGCCAGAATCTCCGCAGTTTCGTGCTCATCCCGTAACTTTATCTTCCGCGGCCGGCCAACGACGTCACATCCGCACTCCCTCCCTCTCCCGCGCACTTCCACCATCCACCCTCGCCGGAGCACTTTTTTCCGGTGAGGGTCTAACTTGCCGTGGGCCGAGTGTTTGTGCTACCGCGGCCAACTCACTCCCCCGCCACACTCAGTACTTTTTTTCCCTCGTGGTCTCTCGCCGGCCTTATCGAATTACTCGCCAAACATGGCGGCCCTAGAGGTCGAAACCTGCACGAGAAGAGTTGCGCATACTCGGGGCGCCGTAGATACGTCACTGGAAACTTGTACGACCATCTGGGCTAGTGTATATGTTAAGGGCTTGGGCCCGAGTTTCTCGACTTTCGAGAGAATTATTTCTTATATACAAACGAGAGTCAATATCGTAAAATTGCTTCGTAACTTTTTTTGCAAATCGGTTTTACTATACAATGTATTTTTTCGAGACAAACTGTATGATGAGTATAGCTAATTTATTAATTAAAACGAAATTTTGTTAATTAACTAATTAGCAACTATTTTGCAGACTTCTAACTAGACAAAATTAGAGTATGCAGTTTATAAATCAGTCATAACAAAGTTACAAAGCGATTTTACGATATTGGCTTCCATTTATGTTTTTAAAAAAATAATTGTCGTTAAATGCGAAGAAACTCGGGCCCATGCCCTTAATACAACGCATTTCTACACTGCAAGAAAAGCATTGTTGTAGAAATCATACGTTCATTAAATCAGGACGACAGCCTAATTTAGTTGTCGGTATAATATGTATTATTCATGCAACAATTAGTCCTGTACGCGGTCCCGGATAAAAACAATACTCAATAAAGTTCTGCTAGATTTATATTTTTAGTAAATTCGTATCCTTCCGCGAGTAACGGCTAACCTACACATCTGGACACGTCACTTTATGTTTGCGCGTGTGTGATAAACTGTGTAGCCGGCACGAGCCTAAATAGTATGATAAAAAAATATTAACTATACAATTCACAAATATGCCAATTTCAGTTGACTTTACATCAATACTGTTGTATTTAAATAGAAAAACACATAGAACTACAATCGGCGATTCACTAACCAACAACATACAAAAAGTAAGGTAACTGTTGTTAATGTTGAATTGTTTAGAGTAACGGCTAGCGATTTTTTCAAAGGTTAATTATTTAGTGCTCTCTTTATTACGAATGACCTATATACATTTAACAAACGTCCTGTAGAAGAAATGTATCCTTTATATGTTCTGCAGAACAGATTGTTAACGTTACAGAACAACCTGTTATAGAAACAGTCCAGGCGGTACCGCCAACCGAATTGAACTGTTGTTCCTTTTATAACAGAATTTTAGTACCTAAAACAATATGCTCTTTCAGTGTATTTGCCCTGTTTTTGCGATTTTTTAAAATTATGAAACAGATCTGATGTCATAAATTAATTACGTAAATTAGGCTACTTAAAATTATTTAAAACTATGCAGTAGCATATATAATTATTTAAAAAAATATGTAAATATAAATTTTGAGTAATTATCGACTATAAAAAAACATTTTTGGGCCAATGACAATAAATACCCAAAAATATTAGACTATTCGGCTTAAAATATCTAGGCTGCATAGTTTACCTAGAGTGGCTCCATTTTAGGTTTTAAAATGTAACATTCGAAAAAATAGCATAAATAGATTTCCGTGGCGATACGCTCACTTAAGAGCCGTCATTTAAAATTTACCACAAAAATTACCGCTTGAGTCACATATACAAACATAAGCACATGACGTATAACGTAACAGTAGAAACTATGCACGACCAGAAACATAATGTAAAATTAATTCACATTGATTTCTCATTGTGTTGTTTAGCCAATTACATTTTTTGATGAATCTGGGGTATTCGTTGCATTATAGAATAGTACATTAAAAGACAATTTGAATATTCTTGAAGTGGAACTGTGTTTGGAGATAGAAGGAAGTTATGAAACAAAGCCTTAATAAACTACAAAGTGTAAAATATTATTCACAATAAAGAAACTAAATTTTTAACGTTGAAATTTCTTTTTCTTATTCTGTTTGGTTTATTATTTGTGTATTTTGGTATTTCTATCAACACGACGGACATTCAGTTAATCCTTTGCTACGATTGGTTGCTGTCCTATGCGTCGTTACAATAAATGAAATATTACAATTTCTAATACACACGAACAATTCTGACAGTTATAGGATCGAATACTTGTAAAACAGTTATATTTCGTACAACCTATGTTCTATGAGAACTGTTACTTTATCGAATGTGAACCGACCTTAAGAGATTTAAATAGAATCTTCCAGTAGCACGAACTCAATCTTTCGAACTTTTGATGCCGCACAGATACAGAACAATTCCTGTACTTGGAATAAGTTTGTCGGAAGAATACGTACTCGATACGCGGGAACAGTGCGAGGACGATATATACTTCAGCATCAAATATCGAGATAGCATCTCTAACATGCTGATCAATGGCAAATGCTTCTTAATAAGCGTTTAATAGCGTTTTAAGATTTATTTGCCGCGCAGTCTGGTTTTGTCTAGAGGATGCTATTCATTAAGTACTGATTTGTGAAATCCTTCATAGTAGCCTTGATGCACAAGTTTTTCCTTAGCACAACGCTGTAAATTTGGGCTTATATAAGCATCAGATTATACAATGCAGCTAAAAATGACTATATAATTTGGATACTGCAATACAGACGTAACACTTAATTTAGATAGACAAAACGATAAAGAAATAAAATAAATATTTACAGGCGCAGTGTTTGACATGGAAAATGATCAATTTCTGTGAACTGGCACTTTTTATCAGAAATTGGCACATTTACCAAATATTTTCTTTGATACTGGTTACCCAAAATACAATTAGTGAAAAAACAAGAAAATTTTTTTGAATTAAGAAGAAATTCTTTGCGAAAATACAAAAGCGTTTATAAATAGGTTAAACGAAACCCTTTAAAATTAATATTCTCGTAATTTAATATAATTATATTTATATTAATTTATCACCCTATCACTTCTTTTATCGTTCATAATATTTTTTTGTAGTTTTATAAAATACTTTTGGTACAATTTACTACAAAAATTGATTTCACGCGTACAAATTATTGTTGCATCCTACAAATAGAACAATAAATAAGTTCTTAAAAGAAGAGTAGCTAGGTGTATCATTCAGATGTTCACGGGGCATACTATGTTAGTATTGTGCACTGAGATATATTTTACAGAACGCTTTATGCCACATGTGCAGGTTAATGTAGATCACTACACAAAACGAGTTGTTATTAAGGGGCATGGTAAGATAAGCTGTCGAGCGACCGACTAGAATATTCAATCATCAATAAAATCTAAACTATTAATCTTACTTGAATGCATTTTTTGCCGAGTAGATATTATATTAGCGGGCGTTTATTTATATAGCATTGGGCTGTAGTATTCTTGACTGGATTTATTTGCTTGGACATACTCCATTGCTGAATAAATGACTGTCAAAAGAAAAATAAAAATAAGACAAGAAAACATCAATAAGCAGAGTATGTTTTAGTCATCACTCCGCTTATTGATGTTTTCTTGTCTTATTTTTAGTTTTCTTTTGACAGTCATTTATTTCGCAATGGAGTATGTCCAAGCATATAAATCCAGTCATGCACTCCCATTGCACAGTTCTTTCAAAGTATTCTTTGCTTTCGAGTAAAAAATAAAATTGGTATTTTATAAAAAATAAGGAACGGAGACCACAATATCCATAATAATTTTAAACTGTAAGTTTTGTAATGTTTAATACGACAATATCCTCTCTTTCAAAAAGTACTCGCATTTAGAATTTAAAATAATTTTATATCCGAAAATTTTTACGCGATAGGTTTAGATATGTTAAAAATAGTTTTGAAATAAAAACACAATAATTTTTGAAAGTCGGTTATTGTAGAGTCCTGGATATTGTGGTATTAATCATTATAAAAATTGCAGTTTGAAAATTGTATGGATTTAGTGGTTCCTATCCATTTTTTTTCTAAATACCTATTTTTATTTTTTACTCGAAAGCAAAGCATACTTCCGTAAGAGCTGTATAATAGACGTTCACAAATAAAATATCTATTCGGCAAAACAATTTCATTGAAATAAGATGGGTAGTTTGTATTTTACCGACGACTGAATATTCCAGCCGCTCGCCAGAAATCTTAACTTTCCGTACACCTTTAGTATTAATCAGATTATAGTAATGCGTTTCCATGCTGCTTATAAACCGACTGCTCCGAGGTTTCATAAACCTCCATGCACAAAAGTGTCGGGGAAAGCAAAACATCGTTAGAATTCAAAACCGACGAACAGTCGCGGAATGTTTGTTTTGATGCTCAATCAGTCGACGATTTTAAACTGTGTCAGAATTGAGGAAAATAATCAAATTTTTATGTTGACGTCCAGCTGTCGATGCGGTTTGACAACTACGTTTGTTTACCCGGGTTAGAGATTACAAGCTTACCGCACTGCGATGCGATAAAGAACGATATATCGTTACCTTTTACCGCAAGACGAAATTAAATACAGTTATATCTTCGATAATCGATCACAATCGATGGTAAGCCCAGTAAATCGTCGCTCTTCAATATAAATACTTCTATAGAAGGTGTTCGTAATCCCAAACCGTGGATTACGCACTGCGTTGGTAACGGAACATTTTTAATGCCATCAATTGTTGCAGCAGCCGGGCAGCAAATATTCAGTGTTCCATATCAGCACAAACGCTTGGCGCCTCAAAGCACATAACGTGTCGATACCATGTCCAACGCATATAAATGTCTGCCTGTGATATATCGCCATCGCATTGCACGAGGCACAGTATCTGATCGAGGTAGCAGTATGAGAACACGTGAATTTTTTTGAAGGGGCGGGAATATGAACGTGGCAATGCTAAGCCTAAGGTGATAATAATTTTTTCAGTTAAATTTACATCTAACGTTTTAAGATTTTACAGCCACTTAAGTTGCAATTTAGACAATCGGTTGTGCGAAAATAACTTAGGGAAAAATGTTTATTTATTGACATTACGTCATGTTCACATTTTATCTAAATGCGAACAGTGTTTAAACGTAAATAAATTAATAAAATCACGCTTACGGTCGACAACTCTTAAATCATTTTCCGAAGAAGTGAAAATTTTGGTTTTAGGAACAATATACATCGCTAAACGGAAATAATATTTTTACATTCAGAAAATTTATACGACCTTAACTATCGACGTAAACTTCAAGAATAATACTTTACTAACAGGAGGAAACAAAGGAAAGTGATGCGGTAGCGTAATATAAATAATATACATAAAATTAAATTCCATTAGCTATGGGGAAAGCAGATTCTTGTTCAGTGCGTTTTAGCATTCTGAAACGCAGCAATACATTATTTTGTTTGTTTTTTCTCTGTATTATTTTCTCGATCGACTTCATTTCATCATTTTCATCATTTCAATATGATCACAAGAACTTCTTTTTTCTTCCACCACTTTGTAGGTCTTATAACTAGAGTCATGCAAAATTCGCGTTATCATTTGGTAGCAGACTAAACTCCACTTCCCTATACATAACAGAGCATAATCAGCGATTCAATTGGCCACGAACATTTATGTGTTGTCATTTACGTGTGTTACGTCTTTACAGAGATTGGCCTCTCTATCGTGTAAGCATTCTCCGCGGCAAGTGACGACAATATCGGCCAGCGGGAGACGTCGAACGAGCCTATAGTCAGTTGGAGTCTAGTCAGCTGTCAGAAAATAACGCGAATTTTGCATGTCTCTTCTTATAACGTATTCCGTGGAAACTAGTGACAAGAATTGTTATAAAGTTGAATGTTAAAAATGGCAAGATAACTGAAACTTTTAATGATAAATGTTACATCATAGTAGGTATTTTAATTTACAATATGCATACGTTGTACTATACTAAAGTAAAAAAGTTAAAATTAACTTACACGTTTCATGGCAGTGTTATACACATGTTTTTATTGATACTAAATAAAAATTTTCACGGCAACTAGTTAATAAACAGGCGATTCGTAATACTAAGTTATCTCTCTATACTTGTTTGAGCAATTTTCGCCGATCTCCGTAACGTGGTTGGTAACATGCCGGCCGATGAGAGAGGTTCTGAGTTTGAATCCTCTAGCATGGGCATTTATGTTCGTGACGTTTACTTAAATCAATATCGTTTGTAAGCCTTCCCTTATGAATATAGCTGTAGTAACCGGGTGACGTTAACCCAATAAAATTATAATTGTAGTTCCTTAGCTGTATAGTTGTTTAGTTTACGGTTGTGGTAAGATTTCTCTTCATGCATTACATTTTTGTTTTGCGATAAATGACATTCTTTTATTTTTCCATAATTTCGTTAATTTATTAACTTTTTTTACTACACATCTCTGTTTACTCTAGGAAATATGTTCATTTTTAGTGTAGGAAATCGTTTAGTTAAACTATTTCTGAATATACTTTATGATTAAATCGAGTTTTTATAGATTTAATAAATTGACCAAACACGTGCTGTTCTGCTGTTTTATGTCAAATATAATAACCTTGCAACTTCAAGCTACACTGTGAACCATTAAACCTTAAAACCAACGTCGGCACATTGTTTTCACTCACAAAATTAGTTGCGCTTCGCAAGGTTTTATGAGAGTTCATCCTTGTAGCTACATATTTTGGCCAGCGCTTATCATCGAGGTATTTGCAGCTGAGGGGGGTGACAAGATGTGAGTATGGAGTAGCACCGGAATGAAATGGCGGGGGAAACGGGAGATCTCCGAGAAAACCCACCGACCAGCGGCATCGTCCGGCACGGTTCACACATGCGAAAATCCTGGGACCGACCCCGCCGGGAATCGAACCCGGATGGCCTTGGTGGGAGGCGAGAGGTTGCAGCTACGAGATGAATATAAACTGGGAAAAAATTTGCTGCCATTTATGAATAAAAACATGTCACGTCGGAGATCCATCTCGATAAAAATAACAGTAATTGTAATATCGTCAACAAGAACGAGGCTTTTAAACAAAATAATAGCACAGAACTTAAAATAAATATATATAATCATCCCTGATTTCAAAGTAAAATGCGATGTGGGGTGCTGTGCAAAAACGATTAAAACTGCGATTCGCAACAAACTAGTAGTTACGTAAAATATTGATAATTCTGACATATGTGAACGTTGATTGTAAATAAATATTTACGTCCTTTGTAATGATATTCCTCTGCGTATTTTTCGCCGAAAGCTTTAAATCCGAGAAATAAAAGACAAAACAATCAACAAAAACAAAATTAATTATAATGTGAACAATAATCTGATGGAATTTAATCTGAACGAATTCACCCACGGGATTTTAGTAAAATCGGCTTACTTAACTGGACTGTAATTTTTTTGTTCGAATAACAGACAAGTGCTTCCATAACGGGTCCCGTATCATGAAGAGTTTCACTTGGCCTGGGTTTTTACATAGGCTATCAATATAATCAACTGTCTGCCTCTACTGTTTACATTTTCCGAAAATTAACGATTATATTTTTCGGAATGTTGCGCAGATAAATGTTCAGGAAGCATGACTTGCAGAAACGAGATTCGAATATCACATACGTCATAATTACAGTTGATGGTTTATCGCGGGAAAACTTGACTGTTTGCTGGGTTTCAATGCACATTCAACTTACCAGAAGATTACTCGCTTCCGCTTGTACGTGGAGCTGTTGCCCTATTTGACTGAACCAATAAGAATACCGGTATTGTAATATTTAATACTTGTTATTCGTCTGCAAACAACTATGTTGTGTCATATATGTTGCAATTAACTACAGTGTTTTCAAGGGTATGTTGGTACAAAACATTTTCGCGATATACCATCATCTCTAGTCATAATTTATATAATACTATTAGAACCAGACAGATGTTGTCCTCCCCTTATGTACAGGATGTTTGGACACAAACGCATAACACAAACACCATGCAAATCCTGGTATAAATAATTTAAGACGAAAATGTTAGTGGCAAAATACACCAAAACATTTTTCATTCACATTGTGGTAACATAGCACTGTAGTTAGTCTACTCTTGTCTCCGCAGATATCTAAATTATCTTCTACAACCGTTCTGATCTGCACATTATGGGTGCAAATTCATATCCCGGGCGGTCCAAACATGAGTCTACGTAGATTTCACACACATGAACTAATACGTGGACGAGCAGCGCAAGAGGGAACTTTCTCCGTGCAGTGTGGCCACATTGTGCACGTAAAATAGTGTATATATAGGCTACATATGCATGTGTGTTTGTCGAATTTCCAACTCCCCATCCCAACCCTTGTATGCCCCATATGTAGAGACACTGGAAAATCGAGGGAATAGTTGACTATTTGCTAGGCTCCAAAGTGATATATATATATTTAACACTGAATGTTTCGTATCGACATTGACTACGGTTTATTTCTAGCATTGTTTCTCTCTACAGCAGGCCCAGTTAGAACTGTACAGCTTGGACACACAGCGTGTGTGACTCGCCACAAAACTGTTCACACGTGTCACAGTTAATATACTACTGTTTATTGGAGACTATCTTAAACATTTTCGCGATTTTCCAGTGTCTCTACCCATATGTAAAGATTCTTCAATTTTGCGGATTCATCTGGCAGTAGTCTAGATTGCTCAGTCCTGCACACGCTCTGGATAAAGTCGATTATTCATTGGCTTGCAACATTACAAGCGATAACTCTATGAATCATTTCCTTATTTACTACTGGCTTGCAGTAGTCAAATGCGTTTCGTGACAGCCGCCATATAATCACACAAGTGATTATGAAGTATTAATTTTGGCGTTCAGCCTGACCTGGAGTGTATTTGTGAAATTGACGTACCTCTACCCATATGCCATAAGGGGACATTAGGTATATATGATAATTCGCTGCAGCGCCATTCAGGGGCGAGTTGACTAAATTGGATAGCATGAAAACCTTACATGGAAAGTATATATGCGCCAAGTTTAATGTTGATCGGTCAAACGGAGTCAGAGATTATCGATATCTAACATGCGTATATTCATATACCCATACATACAAATAGGCCTATACTTGTATACATACGTATATACCAACATCGATGTTTATATACATTGACTAGATATCATTGTTATATATGCCACATCAGGATGGAGTGTGTTAATATTGCGTGGTGATAGCTTACGGATAAGACAGTCGAAATGGGTTTCCAATTTTTGTCTGTGAAGTTAATTATTGTGGTGGAAATACTATCATGTAAATTTATATTAAAATGAAATAAATTTTATGTTAAAGAACTTACCAATTGGTGTTTCCTTGCTTAGACACAATCCAGAGTATCGCAGCTTAAAAATCTACTTTTATTTTATGTTTTGTATTGAGACGCTCTTATTGTACCACAAGGCTCGTAGCCCCTCGAAAGCACCAGGTGGCACAAGTACAGCTTACTCGAAGAAACATATAAATATATTAATTTTGCAAAGAGTGAAATAAAGACAGACTAATAGCAGAACAAGTTTGGGCCGTACCTTACAAATAGAGAGAGAGAGAGAGAGAGAGAGAGAGAGAGAGAGAGAGAGAGAGAGAGAGAGAGGGAGTGAACATTACTCGGGGAAAAATATACGAGAAACTTAAAAAAAGATATACTTTAATATATTCAACGGCGTGTTTTATACAAAAATATCACAAATATCTTTAGTTCAATACAAAGTGCTATATCACTCTCCAACAAACATTTTAATTCGTAATTATTCACAATCATTAAGATTATACTTTACTCTCATTTAATGCTTTTATTGCCGAAAGGGCCAAAACTTGACATTATTAAATTATTCATAAAAAAAGGAAAGAATAAGAAAACTAACAGTCCTGCCATAGTTTCCGTTTTTACAAACTCTGTGTGAAAGTTCTGGCTGAAGGGCCAAACATGTGGAAATACTTATCTTTGACGTAACATAGTGTTCTTTCCCCGACGAGAGCCAAATCTCCCCGATCTGGGCTCTACGCCGGTATTTATATTATTCGTTTCCTTTAAGAGGGCGTGGTACATAATTCGACACTAAAAACATTAATCCTTAACTGTAGGTTTCTTGAAACCAATTTGCGAAAAATAAACAATAGCCATTCCAGACAATAGTTTTAGCCAACGTTTTAAACAAAATTGTTTCCAGTGCTACGAACTTCTGAGGCACAATCTCTGACGCCGGAACCTCGTGCATTTAACTGCGGCGCGAGAGATCACGCGTAAAGAATTAGTAATTCTGGATAAATATTTACTCATAAAGTTGGCAAATGCCATTATCTAGGATTGTCATTGAGTATTTTATCCATATTCGCTTCGAAAAAGGGGTAGAAATCAACTTATTTTTTCAGCGTATATTTATCTGCCATACACCCTTAAGGTGTTCAAGTGGGGAAAAAAAAAAATTTTATATTTGTATGAAATAGTGTTAGTTTTGTACACATTACTTGAGAGTACATATACCTCTAACGGAAAAAAAATTAGCTCATCTAGTTTTCCCGTAATGGCACTTCAAAGTCAAAATTTGCGTATTTTTACTTCATACAAAACTTGAAAACCAGTTAACATAAAGAAATGAAAAAAATCATATCAAAACTACGCG
>PNEQ01007311.1:5401-43417 GCA_003012365.1 Medauroidea extradentata | reverse complement strand
AGACGATTTGCCCCCACAACTCTACCTCGCGAGGTGGAGCGGCGGGAGCATGACCTACTTGACCTGGAGGCGCTTGACCTTGCGAGTAAAACGGACCCCCGCCATATTGTTTCCGGCAAGTAAAACGCCTAGGAGTGCCCCGGGAGCTGAAAGAGCAAAAAGAGACGCCAGGTCACTGCGAGTAAAACAAACCTATTGTTCTCATCTTTCAGTCACCCTCTCCTCCACTGATCCAGCGTAAGGGGATATGGGTGAAGAAATTTAAGAGGCGAATACCGTCTCTAACTATGCCTTGGGTTGGAGAGGGGAGACTAAACGCGCATGCGCGGATGAGCACGCTATACAGCACAGCTGCAGTAAACGGAGGGGATTGAATAAGCGAAGGCGCAGGCTGTCTTCCAGCCAGTCGCAAGAACAGTTCTTTTCCGCCTGAACTACATAGTTCAGTAGTTCACTTCTTGGAGCAGTTCGAAATGAACTGGTAGTTCACGAACTACCCATCACTACTTGTCACTATCACTTGAGATCGCACCAGGCCCCTGCCAGCAAAAACTCACTCGCTCCTGCTGCAGCTCCCCCTTATATACTCACACCTACATCTCGAATTATCTCGGCGGGTCTCTGTTCTCCAACCTCCTGGAAAGATGTCGCTTCAAAGTCAAGCACCACCCAGAGAGATAAAGAGGGAACAGGATCATTCCAGATCACGATATTTTCTCTCGGTTACCCGATACTGGGTGCAGGTGGTTGTCATGGAGTAGTACAATCCATGCGGCACCCGAGGAGGCCTTTTAGCGCTGCCGCCACTGTATTGTATTTCGCCGCCCTGCCCGACAGCCACGGCGCCAAGGAGTGGGTGGGAAGGGGGTGTCCTAGCTCCGCCACCACAGTATCGTACTACACCGCCCAGCCAGACAGTCGCGGCTCACAACAATATGTAGGAAAACAACTTTTGTATCGTCCCAAAGTCATCCCACGTGTTCAAAGACACCACCACTACTTACGACATTTAAATAAATAAATTAATTCCATCAATCTTTCATTACTAATGAAACATTCAGAAAGATAACTGTAAACTGTATTCGTGAACATCTACAACCAAAAATATTCTTCCGTTACAGTAACACATGGACAGTAGAATAAGTAGGCAACATTTGCACGCTGCCCTCACGTCTTCACTGCGGCGGAACGGTAAATGACTACTTTCCTAGTCACTTTGTCCACGAAGTAAGATACGCATAAAACAAGTGCGAAATACCAGTCTCACACTAACTCTTACGTGAGCACTTGTCTTGCAGGATGGTTATCGTACGAGATGAGGAAAGAGAACATATGTTTGTGCAAGGCCTTGTTAGTAGCACGAAACAAAGGCCACTCTAGGCTGGTCAGGTAACCAATGGTATATTGTCATTAGAGAAACGTGTAAATAATTCTCCGAGCTGCACAAATAGGAATGTAGACCATATAATACCATCTATAGCCGTACTTTAAAACAGTGGCGTAGCCAAGATTGCGTATAAAAGGAGGGGGGGGGGAGTTGACCTGAGAATAATAAAATGAAAACCGTCCACCCGTTCAAAGCGGCGGGTCCGGGGGTCCTTCCCCGAGAAAATTTGGATTTCAAGGTGCAAATTTGTGCGGTTTTTCGTAACGAAACATTTAACATTGCACTGATGAAAAATATTTTAAATCTTTTAGTATGATTTTTCCCCAATTTTTGTGGCTTATTTGGGGAGGGTTGTATGTATAGAACGCCCCTCCTCCTCCCCCTTGGCAATACCCTGCTCTATAAACTTTATACGTGTGCTAAAAGTGATATATTTCACTAACCGTACCGTAAAGCGGGGTGCGATTATGTCGAGCGGGGTGAGCTTGTGTAAATATTCTTACGTATATATAATAGTGAGACTTTCCTATTCTGGCGTTCTTTTTGGTATAAATGAACCAATTTAACATATTCTTCAGGACTGGGTTCTACGGTACGTCGGGCGACTCAGGTGACGTAATGGTTTCACGTCTCGTGTTTGTTAGTGGCACTAGACTACCCACTGCTGCAATATAATACAGTTTTTTTCATGTTGTTTACAGATCTTTCGTAACCTCTTGTCCGAGAATATCTGTCCTTGTGTTGATCTCTCAGCTCTCTTCGTTGCCTACGTCACTTGTTTCTTTCTTTATGAATAATGTCTTCTTATTTTTTTCTCTTATACGGAGGTTGCAAACATAATGCCTGTTACGGTCATAGTTGTAATAACATAACATAGTAAAACATATTTATAAATGTGCCGGCTGGGTCCCGCCGATTTGAATCTCGCTGTGTATGTAAGACCACATTCAGGCGTCGCAGGGCGGGACGTTCAGAAATTGTTGCACCTGAGTCAACGCCCCTTTTTTTTATTATTTATATGAATTGAAAGACAAATACAGAACTCAAAAAAATGGAAATAACTGAAAAATTAGCTTTTTCCCAATTATTTTATTTCAGCAAACATGTTTGTAGTGCGATATGTCTCTGGCTAACTTTTTTATGACGCCGTAAAATGTAAAATTTTGTTCGGTGCAAGAATTCATGCTACAGGAATACGTCACACTAACAAAATATAGTAACAAACAAAAGACAAAACTTGTTTCCTAGGATTGCTTTTTATGTGCTGTGTTGACTTCCGAATGCCTGTCGATTTGAAATAAGGTTTTCTATGTCAGTGTACGTAGCACGACTGAAAATTAACATCTGTAATTAGCGTTAAACAGACTGCTAGCAAACAAAGGCACACCAAAGTGAACGGCGTATTTTTGCAGTGGCAGTTTATTTATTTGTAAAAATTTGGCAGACAGATATGTAATGTTTTGATAGGTTGTATACACACTAAAAATTTTTGTGAAATTTACAAGGATTTTCTTTGTACTTTTAAAAATACTTGTAAAAGTACAAAGATTTTCTTTGTAAAATCATTAGTTTATGAAGTTACAACGGTAAACTTTGTAATACTACAAAGGAATTTTTTGTACCTATACCGACAGTTCCTGCACTGTAAATTATTTTGTAAAATATGACAAGGCACTTCTTCGTAGTTGTACAAACTTTTGTAAATGTTGAAAAATTTGGAATGTCAAAAGGATTTTGTTAGCAAAAAAACTGAAAAAATGTGTAGGCTACAAAAATCGTAAGTTCGCCGGAAATTACTTATGCAAAGATCACAACTTCTGAAAAAAATTTTTTGTAATAAAGTGAATCTTTATATTATTTACGTGCCTTAAAAGAAAGAATTATTACATAACTGTACACTGAATGTACACAAATAAATAACGGATTAGCGATGCAGAAGTTACAGTGGTCTAGCGGTAAAATGCGTAGTTTTTAAGCTTTAGGAGAGTGGTTCAAAACTTAGCACCTCCCGTGATTTTTTTTTTTTTTTCAAAATAATTTCATGTATATCTCCTTTATTTAAAACTTATTTGATAAATAAGTTCAGTGTTATTTATGATGTACAATGAACATGTACATTTATTTTTTTCCTTATTGAAAGTACATCTACAAGGCAAGTCCTTGTAATTTTACAAACATATATTTTCTTGGCTTGTGGGTGTGAGCCGCGTCTGAAGATTGTCTTGCGACGTTTCGGCAGTCGTTGCAGCTGCCATCATCAGGTAGTCGGAGTCGGAGAAAAACAGCGTTGGCAGCTGCAACGACTGCCGAAACGTCGCAAGACAATCTTCAGATGCGGCTCACAGCCACAAGCCAAGAAAATGCAGACAACGGCCGCGAAAGCCTGCGATCTATTTTTACAAAAATATACTTTGTATTTTATTACAAGGACAACCTTTGTGGTTTCCAAGGATTTTCTTTGTAAAAGTACAAAAAAATGTTTACCGTGTAGACAAGTGAAGAAGCGACAAATACAAAAATGTTGGCACAGTGTGCGAAGTCGAGAATTAGTGAGTACACTTGAGCCTCACTGTACCTACTCCAGCAGATTCTGACCATTCAGACGTCAATGGCAGCTTTAATATGACGCTAGCCGACAATTTCTGTTCTAAAACTGATATGCCATGACTGCATTGTTGTCTCGCACTATGCGAGAAGTGCCATCACTAGTTAGGAAAATATTTTTTGATAACCACTTTGTTTCAATGCCTTGCGTGCACACTGGCAGCTCTGCTTCATGGTGATTGGCAGCGTGTCTTTCAGACAAGTCTCTCATTTTACTGCTCCAATCATAATAAGGTTGCTGTGACATAATTGGTTTGTGAATTGTCAGTAGAACCTCCAAGACAAAGAGTATTAAGATGTCCAATCACTAGAGACATGAAAAATTCGCGTTTTCGTTTAGGCACAAGCTATTCTTCAAGCAACTATAATATCGTGTAACTTTTGCAGTTGGTCCTTGACTAGAGGTAGGAGTATTGCAGGTCAGGTCGAACGCCAATAACCTGTATATTATTGTAACTTCCATGATTAGACGACAGCTGTTTTGACACATCTTTGGAGGATGCGACCAGTAGTAAATAATGCAATAATTCGTGTGGTTACCCACTTGTACGGTTAGGAGCCAATGTATATTCGACTTTGGCCAGTGTGTGTATAGGATTGAGAAGTCTAGACTGCTACCAGGTTAATACGCGAAATACTCGTGCCTCTAACCATGACGTACTTGACACGTCTTACAAGGCGCCGAGCCAATAACAAAGAAGCAAATTAATGCAGACCTACAGCGAGCAGCCAATGAGCAGATGTTATTTGCTTCAGTTAACAGATATTCTTGAAGGTTAACCTATAGATAGGGACTGGAAAATTTCGCGAACTCAATAACCTGTAGGCTAGAATCCAATGTACTATGCATTCTCAAGCCCCGTCTATTCGTTCATTGTCTGTTGTTCCACTGAGTAGCAGCTGGTGGACAAATAGTCGGGGCTTGAGAATGCATAGAATATTTGATTCTAGCATGCAGGTCATTGAGTTCGCGAAATTTTCCCGTCCCTATCTATAGGTTAGTGAACCCGCGAATTTTCCCGGCCTCCACCAATCACTGACCACAAAGAAGAAAGGCAGATATACACATAAGACACCGGAAAAGAATGGTGCAAAAGTCTTTTCGTCGTAACATCATGGCTGCAGTCATCACTAAACATCACGTGACGTTAAAACTGTCCAAGAGTAGTGAAATTGTGAGATATGAGCAGAGATAATGGAAAATCACAAAAATGTTGTGTTCCAGCGTAGTTCTTAAGCCCTTGTAACATTATTTTCCTTGTATTACTGGAAGACGGTTCTGCGACTCGATATACTGACGAACCACAAACATCCAGCAGCGGTGCACCAGAGTAATGATTGACCTTGTCAGACGCGGCCCAACTGAAGTCTAGCAAACAGTAAACTTTTCTTGCTATCCATAGGAATCAGAGCTAGAGATATTCGGTGAAAAAATGTTTTGCAACAATTTGTTTCAGTGCCTCAGGTGCACACCTGCAGATCTGCCTCACGGACAATAATTGGACGTTGTTAACTCCCAGTGTCTGGGTGTCTTACCCGCTAATCACAGACGTCGTTGTGTCGCAGTAACCCTTTTCTGATTGGCTTAGTCAATAGGCGATGCGTCTGCACAGACACACACAACCAATACCATGAAGCAGATCTGCAGTGCACGTCTGGCAGTGAAATAGATAGCTTTCCTCCACAAACCACTGACTCTAGGAATGGAGTACGAGAGTTGATGGCATGGTATGGGAAGAGTTGACAGGGCCACATGGTCTAGTTGACGTCACCCAGACAGTTGACGTGTGCTAGATCCAGCACACAAACACTCCTCAACATGCACCCACCCATCTTCTGGTCGCTCCATCACCTGCCTCTGACAGCTCCCACAGGCCCTGCCCTGCCGGATGCTGAGTGCCTACGACAGCATTCTTATCTCACTCGCGTAAATCACTGCTTCCCCTCCCCTCCACCTAATACAACCTCCACCCCATTATACCTGGCGCGACGGTAGAGTGTAGCTTCGTGGCTGCACCAGCACCCCTTCTGTCGTCCCTGATACTGTGAAACCTCGTCAACACCAGACCTCGGCTCGGGTAAACGTGTTTTGCACGTCCGCGGACCAAAAGTGCGAAGACGTAAGGACGAGACAACACACACATCACGCCTTATCCTAGCCTCTAGGAGCAAGTCACTAACTGGCATGTAGTCTTCTCCCCTACGAGACATCCAGCAACGATCCTATCATTTTATGACGTCATTGTAATGTTAAAGGTTTATTGTAAAAATGCTTTTTTTAAATCAGTGCCGAAATTTGTATACCTAACAAGGACCACAAAATCATCCATATTCTCTACTTTCTGCAACGTACAATTAAACTATAGAGGTGCATGCAGGGCTTGAAACACGTGTAACGTATTTAGAATGATAATGAGAACGCTGAGCAGTTTACCTTATAGCGGCCGTAGTTCTCTGCACGCCACTCAGAGGCCTAGGCAGGCGGCCATCTTAAGGGAAGTCCTCCGAAGATGTATTTTTATCTGCGGGAGGCAATACAATATAGGTAGAGATGATAGTTTATCGCGGGAAAACTTGACTGTTTGCTGGGTTTCAACATACGTTCAGCTTATTAAACGATTACTGGCTTCCGCTTGTGCATGGAACTGTTACCCTATTTGACTGAGCCAATAAGAATCCTGATAATATAATACTTATTGTTCGGCAGACAGCTATGATATGTCCGACGTACATGGCCCAAACATATATGTCGCAAGAAACTGCAGTGTATTCAAGAGTATGTTGGTACAAAAAATTTTCGCGATATAACATCATCTCTAAATACAAGGTAAGCCATTCGGGCGAGACTAGTGCGCGTCCTTTAAGCACAAAGCATTAAATTGGAAGTAGTTTTTTTTTTTGTAGTAGTGTTATCTATGCGATTTAGTTTGCGGAAAATCTGTATTTTTATTTGCCCGGATTATGACGTGAAGTCAATGTAATACTTGTTTGTTTACATTTTACAAATGTGGTCGGCATTTGTCCAGATAAATCCGTCTTAATTAAATAGTACTTAGTACTTTCGAATAGCCCGAAAAGTTTTGACGTATTTTCAAAACCGGTTAAGTAAATTTTTAATTGTATTCATTGTACTAGATAAATAAATATCGTATAAGGCGGATACCTGACCGCACCCCGGACACAGATTTACCACTGGGTGCTCGTAGGCATGTGATTATCCTCGAGGATGACATGCAATGAGGCTCTACAATGGTGAGGCGCCGATATGAGAGGTGCGAGGTGAACAGGAGACGCCCGAGAAAACACGCCGACCAGCAGCAAAGTCTGGCACGATTCCTACATGCGGTAAGCCGGGGACCGACCTCGGCGGGAATCAAACCCGGCTAGCCTTGGTGGGAGGAGAATGCTTTGATCACTGCGCCAATCGCGGCTTTCGCTAGACGAAGGAATTTAAAAATAAGTATAACATTTTGACGTGAAACCGATTAGGCGCGACACGCCCAGATAACCGTTCATGTTAGGTGAGTAATTCTCATATGTTCTTCACTTACGTCTCTCGTGTGGAAGGAAGGGCGTCCCGGGTTCGATGCCAGCGCGAGTACAAGATGTCTGCGTGCGCAATGCCGTAACAATGCAAGCCAGTGGTAAGTGTGGTTGTGTTCCTGGGGAAGCTATGCCACGCAGTAAGTATACATAACTCTGTGTTGTCTGTGGACACATTACACCGGTAGGTAAGTATCCAGCCAGTAATATCCATGATGCGAGCAACCAATTATACAGTAAGACTACTTCTGTAATACAACAATATTATTATTGGTTGCTTTCCGCAGGCATCTCAATGCCACATACCTGTGGTGTACAGTCAGATCAAATACCACTTTCCTGAAACATGTCTACTCTCCGCCAATGATACGAGGATTTGCCTTCCGCCAAGAAGATCATGGGTAGAGGTACGTCAATTTCGCGGATTCATCTGGCAGCAGCCTAGACTTGTCAGTCCTATACACCCACTGGCCACAATCGATTATCTATTGGCTTATAACCGTACAAGCAGGTAGCAAGCGATAGCACTTCGCATTATTTCCTTATTTACTATTGGCTTCCTGTAGTCAAATGCGTTTCGTAACAGCCGCCAGCAAGTCAGAGATATGACAATGAAGTATACATAATTGGCGTTCAACCTGACCTGAAATGTATCTGCGAAATTTACGTACCTCTAATCATGGTATAGAGCCAATGTTTTTTGGTGAATAGAATCTTGCCACAATTTGTTTCAATGCCTTACGTGCAGATACGTTTCTCTTCTTCATGGCCAGTGATTAGAAGATTTTTACTTCAGCGTCTCGAAGTCCTACCGGCAAATCAAGACTTGTAGTGCCGTGGTATTATTGTTCTGGTTGGTGCAGTCAAATGAGCCACGCCTCTGCCCTACTATATTCTACCAATAACCACGAACCAGAGTTGTAGGTGTGCACGTAAGGCATTGAAACAAGTTGTTGCACAATCCTTTCACCACAAACCACTGGCTCTACACATGGCTTCTAGTCCCAGCGGGGTCGATAAGAATTTAAGCAGGTAGGAAACTGACCGGACGATGTCGTCTGTCCACGTGTTTTCTCTAGGATATTTCGTTTTCCCGCTCCTTCATTCCGGCGCTGCTCCACACTTATCATAAGATACCCAATTCTTTAAACGTTTGGCATGATTTAGCTGGAGGGGTGGATGTTTAGCTCGGTAGCGAGTGTCGGAATATGGAAAATCTATTTTTGAAACGACCAGTTACTGTCCAATCAAGCGATATCAATTTCTGTAATACGATGTAAAGTCATTGCATGTTGTGCCGACATCACTGTTGAGCATTCAGTCAATCTTTTCTTAGTACTCTTGCAGAAGTGGGTATCGACGAGTGTCACGCATAGGAATCGACTATCAAGTTAAGAAAACAAGCGAGGGATTAATGTAAAATATTATTTTCTTTTATGGGCACTTTTTCATCATCAGTTACTAACCGAACTAGCAATGATACGCGGGCTTAAGTGAAAATGTCCTAAATTCTGCCAGAGGGCCTGTAAAACTCACAGTGAATATTTATTTTGTAAACGAAATCTGAAAATCATATGGTTGGGATTAATAATTTCTAAAAATAAATGTGTCTAGAATGCGCTACAATTATGTTTTCAAATTTTATGTAACTTACGATTGTAGGCCAATTTAAGAATCGATAGGTCTAAAAGATGAATTCACTAGATAATATTCATAAGTTGTAAATTTTCTTAGTTATTTTAATGAAATAATACAGGCTAAATAGAAGTATTAATCAGGGTTGTAGGCTGTTGAAAAACTAAATTTAAAAAATATATTCGACGATATTCCTTGTTAAATTAACGGCATTATGATGTCAACATCTTCTTTATCGTACAGTACAGGAGATACCATACCGGGACATCAATATCCTTGTTTCAACAACCACGAACCTTTATACTAGACGCATATACCTCTACCGGAACTCACGTTCCGCCACCTACTTGACAGGCGGATTTGTTTCCACACTTCGTGTCACGATTCCGGTTTCGACTGTTTAAAAATAGTCTTTTTCATATACCGATCCCGGAATGAGGCCATTCCTCTAGCGAAATTATTCCGAAAGTTTTAAAAATCGGGCCCTTCAGGTGACAACCTCGCTGATAAAAATTTATCTATTTACCCTAACATACATAATAGTTGGCAGAGATTAAGGCTAAAGTACACAAAAGTTACAAAAATTCTGATTATTGTAAGGGCAGTTTGCATTTTTTGCTGTTGAAAAATAAATTGACACAGTCAGCTATAGTTGATAAAGAACGAAAATGAAAGCGTCAGAAATGATTGGCGCCTATAATTAGAGTTCCGTCTTACTATTGACGACTGCTTTGACGCATCATGTGAGAGCATTTATATGGGCAAACGTAGCCAGGGATCTATTCTCTAACTGCACATCTGGTAAAGATAGTCTGCTATGACTGTCTTTCAAGAGCGACATCGATTAAGATACAATCACTCACTACTGTCTGTGTACCGTATTCTATTTATAATACCTCTCTTTACCAGAATCTCAATATACTTGACTACACTATGGTTTGCTCTGAAAACTTTCATTCGTATAAGTTATATTTTCTCAGTTTTGAGAGCGTGCTACTTAACTAGTTTTAAATTATGTAAATCATATTTATTCCTCTTAAGAATTAATTGTTTTTATATCAGCTCGTCACTACTACAAACCCAGTTCTGTCTCCTTCCAGCGGGGTTTCCGTACAATACAACTTAAATGCGTGGGCCATTTTCATAAACTTTCTCTCGTAACAACACCCTAGGCCACAGTCTTTATATAAAGAGTCATATAAGAGTTTTGGAAGACAGTCGCGACACAATTTATAGTTACAACATACGAATCCTCGTCTTAAAGCTAGGTTACCCAGTAAAGATCGTACAAGAGACAGAGAAAGTTAGAGAATTGCCGCCAGGTCACGAGGAGGTCGCACTACCGGTGGACTCTCTGGAGGAGTGCTCCGTGGTGTCTCAGGGGGACCGGGGTACCAGGGGTAGGGGGGCTGGACGCCAGGATGGAGCCTTAATTGAGTCTTTCCTTGTTCGAGAGATCCCCTCTGTCTTCCTCCCTCCGGAAAATGAAGAATTTGAGCCAAGAATGTTAAGTACGGCGGGCGGCGAGGAAGGAAGGGGGGAGGGCGCCGGCCGCAGAGGGAGTCAGCACCAAGGGGAGGGGGAGGTGTGGTGTAATTGGCGAATTTCTCAGTTGTAGCCAGTTTACGAGTGTGGCAGGCGTGGGTTGTGGGCACCACAATTACGTAGTGTCGGGTGGCAGGATGTCGTCTAGAAGTGAGTCGTGCAGGGGTTTCCAGTTGCCTTCCTGCGTGAGGTGCCACTGGTCCTGTTGTGACTCAGTCATCTCCCGACCCTCGCAGTACTCGCCACTGGAGTCCAGGCACATCTTCGCTCCTATCTACTGTCTTCTATCTTATTACTCTACCGTCTCTCAGCAACACTTTCCCGTGTTCAATAGTCTTATTTTCCGTTCTTATTCTTTGATTCCGAGAAGAAAAATTCGAAACTTGCTACTATAGTGGAAATTTTCTTCGCGTTGCGTCACACTATAGGTTTGACAGTTAAACTGATAACGTAATACAAGGCCACACTTAATCCCGTCAATTAGAAATATAAAAAAATTTTGCTGGGATGATTCAACATAAGCATGTGTTACCAGTTCAACTTTCGTGACGCCTAGGTGAATAGAATTACAACTGTAATTATAAACATGTTTGTTTCCCCAGAATTATAATAAAAATAAAATTGAAACAGAATAACGGAATCCAGCAAGGAACACCAAACCTGAAGGTCACCACCTGCCATGCGCTTCAAATGTGTCGTTATGTGTTCGTAAATACGTTGTTTTACGTAACTCTTCCACATGTGCTAGTTGTGTCAATGTATGAATCAAACTTCAAATTATGATGGGAACGTACTTTCAAAACACAAAGTCAATTAAAAAATTATTTCGGAGTCCCTAAAAATAGCTAAACACAGCTTTTCCAGCCAACCTGATATATGCTATGTACATGAATAACTACTCACGGGATTCCTATGAAACTTCTCTAGAAACATGCAATGGGTTTTGCCTAAAACTTTCCACCAATAAAAAGATGGGCTACCAGTGAAAGTGTCAGTCAGGCGAGTGATGTACGATACCACTGCACGTCGTTTCATTGTCTTGCGGTAGAGGCGATACCGCACCAGAGGAGTTAGTCAACATCGCCCTTGGCGCCGTGCCTCACTCACACTAACACACGGCCAGTAGGCGGTAGCTTTCTCTTTATATTTGAGGCATGTAAACGGGATAAGTCGAACACAACACGTCCGTCAAACAACTCATCGCCTTGGCGCGAAGTATGTAATTAGCGTTCAGTGTTTTCGTAAAAATAATTTATCAATGAGACATCAAGTGATGACCCTGTTGTTTTATTTGTGGAACGTTTGTGGATATGTCCAATGCAGGTTTCTATGGCTTAGTTTTACGATTACGATCGATATTTTCTCAGCTACTGCAACACGAAAAAAGGCATTTTTAAGCACTTTTGAGGAGCTTTGAAATAATGTTTTCAATTAGCGGACGGCATTTTTAATATCATAGGGACTCAGTTTGAAGTGTGTCCTCTTTTCGTAAATAAGCGCATTGGAAACATTGTTGATAGTTACACAAGATAAAATAACCTCCGTAGCACGCTACATCACGGCTCACATGCCACAAGGCTTGCGTCTACGGTTAGGCGCGACTAATATTGTCGGAAGCGCAGTATACATCCACCAAGACTTCACTTACACCAAACGTCAGCTGAGCTCTTATCCTGCCCTCGAGTCGGGTCAACCTTGAGTTGATCGACAAACAAGCTACTGTAACTGCTCGGACGCGAGGAGATTTGGGCGCCGCCTACCCGCGCGTGAGAGGCTCAAAAGCGACGGAGCAGTAAGGTCGACCTTGAAGCGCGCATCAAATGCCGCGTCGCCTCAACGAGCCAAGTGCTGAACTAGCGTGCAAGCTTCCCGCCAAACGGTTTTTACTATGGAACAATAAGCTGTGACCATATAATTTTATTGGTGGAAAGTCTGCAACTAAGTTCAGTGCAGGTCGCAATCTGAGTTTCACAGACATCCAGTTAGTACATTTTGAAGTACAGAAGTCTGTAAAGGCCGTTTTTAGCCATGTTGGAGAACTTAGAAACAGTGTTTTTAATGAGCGTGGCGTCTTAACAGTTAGGTTCCGACCTTCTCTGAAGTTTGTTTTATTTTCGTACGTTGGCACAATGTGCACACGTGGAATATTTTCGTATAAAAACAGTTTACGAACACACTGCAACGCATTTGAAGCGTGGGGTAGGCGACCGCCTTAAAGGCTTGCTCCTTAGTTTTGTAGTGATTCCGAAAATATTTTTTTCGTTACTACCTAACACTCATACCAAAATTTTACTCCACAGCATTGACACTAATATGTCTTAATTTGTAGCTGAATTTTATTGTAGCAATGTACTGAACAGTTTTTTAGATTTCGTCGCCCATAGTACCACGTTTTTTGTCGTGAAAATAAGCAAAAATGAAGCAAAATATTGTCTTGCTGAGGAATGGTACATTATTTAAAAAACGCATCCACAGTATTGTGCAGAGTGTGACTGCTAATTGTCTCAAATTTTTTCAAAACTTTACAGTAGGTTCAAACATATTTGAGTTATTGGCGCCAGCCTGAAAAAAAAAGTAAGGATCAAGCCTTTAACTCAGGTTACTTCATGAACGCTCGGACCCTGACTGTCAAAAAGTAAACATACCTGATAAATGTACGGTAACTTTCCCGGACTGTTATGATCCATTTTTTTTGTTACATAAAATGAGAAATTACAGCACTAGTTATAGTAGTTATGATAATTATTTCGTAAATCAATGTAATTTAGTTGACTGGTGTGGAAACCATATTTATCCTTACATAAAGTGTACTGTAGGTCTACCGTCACACTTACATACACGACTGTGATTACCAAATATGTAGAAGAAAACAGTCGCATGACATGTGTCGAACATTCTGCACACCTCGTAAACAAAGTCGAACAGAAAGTCCAGCGCGCAGTAGAGTAGGAGGAACTATATTCATCCATTGATTCAACATGGAGCGGTTCAAATTCCAGAAACACCAAAATTCTAAAGACATTTTTCTTATCGTTGATTGGTTTTTGTGCAATATGTACAGTGACGATAAAATCATTTATGCTTTTTGGTAAGGAACATCCCATACATCTGCCATGTAAATTGTATGCACACGTGTCCAGTGATTTTCCCTCACAGCGTAGTGTATTTGGTTACGTAACATGTAAAGCCCGTTTTACAATGACACGAACACGGTCCTGGATGACAGACGTAAGAACGTAAATACTCCGATATTTTATCCTACAATAGCATGATCGCGGAAGAGAAAACGTTCCCTGCCAAGGAATGGAGACAGGCAACTCCAAACTCTTATGTTTTTGTCAACCCGTGTAGCCAATAGGAATCAATGAGGGCCGTGCTGGCTGAGTAGTCATACAATTCGCCTCCCACCAAGGCGATCCGGGTTCGATTCCCGGCGGGGTCGGTTCCCGGTTTTCGCATGTGGGAATCGCGCCGGATGATGCCGCTAGTCGGCGTGTTTTCTCGGGGATCTCCCGTTTCCCCCGCGCTCTTTCATTCCGGCGCTGCTCCATACTCACCTCATGTCACCCCTCACTAGCGCTAAAGACTTCGATGTTAAGCGATGGCTAAAATCTTTCACTCACTCACACCCAATAGGAATCAAGTGCTAGTTAATTAGGTACGTTAGTCATTTGCTTTGCATAATTACGATTACACTTTTAGGTGTTGTAGCTAGGCGCATTTCGTATGACCTGAAAATTAGCACAACAAACAACTAAAACGTGAAAATTTATCTTTTTAATACACAGTTTACATGGTTGTGAACATGTTATATTGTTTACATGTATGCAGCATAAGTTTCTTGTTTCGTAATTATTATAAATAGCGAAACCATTTCACGTTTGTTTTCATGGCCTTGATGAGTATCTACAAAGCCTGTGCGTTGTAGAATGAGCAGAAGGAAGTAAATGCGTATTGTCGAACATTTCCGTCATACGCGCCCGTGAACGAACACTTCCGTGGCATTGTAGAACGAGCTTAGTGGACTTGATATCTCACCACTGCAGCCGGGGGTTGGTTTACACTGACAACCATACGCACACGTCATATAACATAACAGTAGAAACTTAGCACGACCAGAAGCTTTGTGCAAAAATTAACTAACAGTTGAACAATTATTGCTGCAATGTTTATAGCCAGCGACACCATTCCCATGAATCTAAAATATTATTTGCTATATGGAATACAACCGAAGGTCATTTAAATAATTCTAAAATTGGACTCATATTTAGAAATAATAGAAAATATAGGAAATATAAAAACAAAGTCCAAATAAACAGCACAGCGTACAGCCTTATTTAGAATACATAAACATTGTTATAATTAAAACTACCAGTCCACCCACGGCTTTGATCCCGTGTGTTACTTATAGAAGATAATATTTGCTTTAATTGTAAAACCTCTTTTTACACCATTATGGTAGCTCTGTCGTCAAGTGTTAGGATGACAAAGCTGCTAGTCTAGTTAACTCTGCAGCAGGATAAGTAGCTAAAGCTGTACACGCGAAGAGCAGTTTAATGTTTGTCCCTGCCACTAACAGCGACTTCGCCTGGGTCTTTTATAGTCACAGCAAAGTTGACGTTGTGGGGTAATTACAGACTTTGAAATGTAAGAGGGTAATTGATTGAACTACGTAGTTCAGGTGATATGAAGACTTGATTTACTCAGAGCACAATCATTGGTAACCAGTGGCGGCTCGTGTGTTGTTGCCAGGTGGAGCTGCAGATAGTCGGAACTGTACACTCTTGATGAACGCGCCGTAGACCAACGACCATGAAATATTTGCCTGCTACTAGATGTGTTGTGACCACTCAGTAGTAAGGGGCACCTATACATCAGTGTGTCAGTGGCCGTAGAGTCAACCAGAGCACAACTCTGTACAGCTCTTGGGAACTGCAGCCCTACCTGGCAACAACCCACGTGCCGCCACTGTTGGTGACGGTATCCTCAATTGACAATTACATATTAGTTTTTCAAAATCTTCACTTGAAGTTTAGTGCAATTTAGTATGTTTGGCAGGATAAGGTTTCGCAGAAACGTACAGTATTTGGTGCTCTGACCTTGAGGTTAGTGAGATGGAATATGTGGACCGATGCAGTCGAGGAACTTCAGTGGCAGTCCATGTTTACTCCTTTTGTACGGTTTCATCCAAACTGCACTAATTTCATCTGCCTTGCAGTTTTCGTGAATCAGAATTGAAGTTTGCACAGCCTTTAACGGAATTAGAGTCCAGACCCATAGTCCGGAGCTACAAAATAAAGAGCGCCACATAACGTTTAAATTATTCATAACACAAATTTAAAAAATAAAATATTAATTTGCTAAGCACAGAGAGGTTGTGCAACACACCTCGATAGGACTGCAGAACTAAACTCCTGTGCAATTTATTTCTTGCTTTTCAAATCGTCTGTATTGAAAATTTACAAACAAAGTTTAAAGTAAAAAACTTGGGTAACTTTTTTATAGGTATACTTACGTAAGCATCATTCTAGTACGAAAACAACACCTCAATATCTCTATTGGTTAGGTAGATATAGTGGGCTGATAGAAAGCAAATTTGATGCATTTTCACCCTTTTAATTGTCGAATTTCGAAATATCTTAATTTTACACCTTAGACATTTTGTATAAGTATCCAACTGAAGTGAAATCACATACACCGCTATACAGTACTGGGAGTTCGAATTTTGAAAAATCGTGAAACCGCTTTTCGGACATTTACGTATGCATCATTCTGAAGCTAAAATATACTGTACTGTATATCTCAACGGGTTCCATACACACTGGAGATTTATCTAAAACAAGTCTTCTCATCACCTAAGCGACGGAATTTCTTAAAGCCCTTTAGTCACATTTTAGACTACTTCAATAGTGTCTCTTGGGCGTAAAAAAAACACAATAGCATGGTGGATTTAAGATATATCGGCGATTAATTTAAAACACGTTTAACCGCTTTTTACACCCTTTCACTTTCTTAGGTGGTGAAATACGAAAATTCGTAAAATTAATTTTCCGGTATTTCAGTGAGCATCAATCTCAAACAAAAAACACTGCGATATCAAAGAGTTAAATGGGATAGGTATATATATCGATTGTGAATCGAAAACACATTTTACCCTTTATTTACCTCTTTGGGGTTGAATTCAGAAAATATCCCTAATTAGTACATTGAGTATATACATAAGCATATTTCTAAAGCAAAGAGCACTTCGACCTATCGAATGGTTTGATAAATATGGAGGAATAATCGACAACACTTTTCATGTATTTTCACCCCCTTAATTACCGAATTTCGAAATGGCTTGGAGTCCTGTCTTAGCGATTTGTATACGTATCCAATTGAAGTAAAAACCACGACGATAGCCAGTTGTGTTCTAGCTATATAGACGATTAATAAAAAAAACGTATTTCCCTCTTTTTACTGTTTGGGGGTAGAATTCCGAAAAATCC
This sequence comes from Medauroidea extradentata, assembly GCA_003012365.1. Classification (NCBI taxonomy): domain Eukaryota; kingdom Metazoa; phylum Arthropoda; class Insecta; order Phasmatodea; family Phasmatidae; genus Medauroidea; species Medauroidea extradentata. The sequence goes on along the minus strand of PNEQ01007311.1, from coordinate 26,215 downwards.
TAAAACTACTGTTTGGGTATTTACGTAAGCATCATTAAGTTGCTATTTATCCCAAAGGATTCGATTGATATCGATAGTTAATCGGAAACGCATTTAAGGTCATTTCACTCCCTTAAATGAAGAATTTAGAAAAAATCCTGAAATTGGCTAATATGCATTTTTATGAGTGTCCTATTGAACTAAGAATCACGATGAATGGCCGCCGCGATCTAGCTCTATGGGCGATTATTCAAAATTACTTTTCTCCCCGTTTAAACCCCTTAGAGGACGAATTTCGGAAAAACATATCTTATTGCTTGCCTACGTACGACCTGAGAGGAGACCACATTAAAAATTTCCAGTTTTAGATCCAGCGGTTTGGGCTGCTGTTTGATATGTCAGTCGGTCAGTCAATGTTCTCATGTGTTTATATATATATATATATATATATATATATATATATATATATATATATATATATATATATATATATATAATGAATCCCTATTTCCCTTGGTCACGCCATCACGCGTGAACGGCTGGACCGATTTCACTATATTTTTTGTTGTGTTGGTTTTGACAGGAGAAGGTCTTATTAAAATAAAACTTGAAAATTGCGCGGAAAATTAGAAAATTCAAGAATACTTAACAACCATATAATATTATTTCTAATTTAACCTTATCGCTTTGGACAATATAAACATTTGACAAAGAGGATGTAAAAAATCTGAATATTTTTTAAAACAAATGCTTCGATCGGAGTTACTTTATTGATAAAAATTAATAAAGAAAACTGAATTTCTTAGTGTACATCACGGTTAGTTCAGAGCCATTACGCCTTGAGGATGCTAAACAAATACGAACATTGTTTTCCATAATTTTATCTACATGCTTCCTGTCTTAACGATGACTATTGAAACCGAATTGTTATACTTAATAAAGAAAGTGTGTTTATTATTCTAATGCTTTATGATATACAATATTCTTAGTATATAAATAGTTTTGTTGGTATTTCGACACGGGAACAGGCGACATATAACTGGCCATGTGAAAAACATGGATTTTCAAGAAAACAAACCTAAAAGAAAACAAACACTTTGCGACTGCCCTTGAAATTTATTTATCGACATTAATTATAACAATTCGATTTCAATAGTCATCGTTAAGACAGGACAACGTCTGTCGGGCCAGCTAGTGTGTGTGTGTGTGTGTATGTGTGTGTGTGTGTGTGTATGTATGTATATATATATGTGTGTATGTGTGTATGTGTGTGTGTGTGTGTCTTATTCTAGCTTTATTTTATCCTTGTGTATTTAGAAAGTTAAATCAACATGGTGGACATTAGTAAATCCTTTGCTGTGGTTGGTTGCTGTCCTACGCGTCCGAACAAGAATTGACATATTACCATTTCCTATGTAATCATCTCTATGCACACAGCCAGTTTAGAGTAATTGTAAATAGGCGATAAGAAAACATAGAGGACAGTCCTTACTTATGCGAACAATCTATGTTCCACGCTTACTGTTATGTTCAATTGTTAACCCACATTTACCCTCGCTACTTTGCGAACGCTTCGTGTGTGTGTGTGTATGTGTGTGTGTGTGTGGTGTATAGCGCGCTTGTTGGCGTGTGTGAGCGAGGCTTATATGATGGGTTGAGAGAGGAGGTTGTAGGAGGGGGCAGGGCCTCCTGGGGCTCAGGGCCTCCCGCAGAGACAGACGCCTTGCCCCCCCCCCCCACCCCAGGTTTAAACGCTCCTTGGCTCGCCACGCTGCCATACCACTCTCGCCCTAAAGCCCGGCTCACACCAAGCTTCATTTCTGTTAGGCCAGTCAATAGGACTAAAATTCCAAACATTATTGTAGTTATATTTTTTGTATGTTTGGAACAGTACCGGTAGTGTAAATCCAAGTTTTTAGCTTCGAAATACCTACGCTGAAGAACTGCCAAATAGTTGGCCTTTGTTTTTTTTTTCTTTTTTCTCAGTATTTTAATTATAACACCTAAATATGTGGTCTAGGGAAAATTCTGTAAATACACATTTTAAGCTACATTAAATAATAAACAATTTGAGCTCTGTTGCGGCTCACTACGTTCAACAGTTTCCGAGATACAAGTCTTCCAGAAATTGACAATCTTATTCCAAATAATGAAAAATTTAAACTTTGGTTGAGTTTCGAGCCAAACATTGAGAAAACTACTTGTCCTACGAAAAACACAATAAATATAGAACACGTAATTACAATATTTCGGTTTATTTAAGCACATAACGTCTATAGGCATATTAGTTTTCCCATTATGTTAAATAACAAAACATTGAAAAATTAGATTTTACTATAAAAGAATGTAAATACTTCCAACGGCGATTTGTAGGTATTTTAATTAACAAAAAGTATAAGACTTGTGAAAGTCATTGAATATATGCGTTTTGTTTTAATAAATGTAATAACAGATTATCTCAACTAAATCATCGTGTCAAAACCACCGAAGTAAATTAAAATGTTCTTGTCTAGTGTAAGTACAGTGAGTGAGTTTTCTCCCTAGTGCTCTTTGTAATCTTGATTTTGTGTTGCTGGAATGGTTGAAGTTATTGTGTTTATATTCAAGAAATTGGGATTTTTAACATTACAAAGCGATACAAAAGAATCACGGAAATCAATAGTCATATTTTTGTAAGCCCAATAACATAAAACAAGAATACTGCTAAGGTAACTACAAACTATATTACATACAACTCAACATGACTTACTGGCTAGTTCTCTGTAATGTCACCATTTATATAAACGATGGCATAAGCAACACTTTCTTGACGTAAACAGGACAGTGTTTCTCTTTTGATTGATCTTCTGTGCTTAGAAATAGAAAATCAGGAGTTTGAGAGCAAGACAGCTTTAGAATTTGAAGACATGACACTGTCAAAACCGCACTCGACCAAGATACGTCCTTTCTGCTGATAATAGTTGGAAATGATTTGGCTCTAATTCTTCTGAATGCCTTGGCTCGACCATCGAGAATGTCTATTTCTAGAAAAGTGCAGAGGTGAGTCAGGCTGTGTGCAGTTTTACACGCTATTTTTAATCGAGAAGAATTGGAATTCTACCCTTAATTAGAAATTTTTACTCACATTCAGTGGGCACGACACCACCTCTACCCTTGTTTGGACAGGAGAAAACCAAACCATTGGGCGTTCTCCATGAGAAACACCAGTTGGTAGATCTAGCTACAGTTTTTCTGCACCTAGATGCCAGTCACGAGACCACTGCCAGAGCTGGAGAGAAGTGCCCCGTGGCTCTTATTAGGAGGGGGGACATCCCCGACTCTCTACATGGTCTATGGTACCAAATTTTTAATAAAAACAGCCGTCCATGTGACGGTTTACTTGAATCGTTCATCCCAAACAGAAGATGCTGCTAGATGCCTACCACTTCTGCAACCAAGTGCAAAAGTGGCTGGGTGTGAAGAAGCATGTGATTGTGGTTGGAAGAGAAGCCAGCAAGGTTTAACCCCAATTACTACAGAAAGGGAACCAGCTCCACAAACATTCCCCATATTTACATATTGTAAGTCCAAGACAAGGTGCAATGGGGATGCACTTGCCATAAAGCAGGGCTTAAGTGCTCTGCTATATGCGAATTCTGCTTCGGCAAATCATACCGAAATGTTCCTGTCATCCAGACTCTTGAGAAGGCAGATGACGAAGATGAAACACTGGTGGAGGAACATGATGACTCTCTACCAGAACCCTCAAAACGGACAAAAGAGGTCACCGACAATTTTACTATTAATATTTTCGTTAATGCAATATGTAGCGACACTAAATTTCATCAAATACATTGTTCATTCATTTTCAATAGGCTCATGTTTTTTTTTTTTCATTGAAATACCCTCAAATCGTCATGGAAAGGGTTTACATTATTTTCTAGTATAGTCTAATTTTACAGATTTTGGGTTGTTTACACATAATGGGAGAACTAATAGTTGTACATGCATCGTTATGTGCTTAAATTAAAGCTAAATAAAGTAACGACATATTCTGTTACATGACTTTCCTAGTAGGATGGTTAGTTTTCCCGATATTTGGCTCGAAACTCGACCAAAACTAAAAAGTTTAACTTCGTGGGAAACAAATGTAAATTTTCGAGAACTACTACCTTAACGTTCAGAGCTGCAACTGAACTCAAATTGCTGATAGTTTGATGTTGTTTAAAATAACGTGTGTGTAAAACTTTTTTTAGATCAAATACTTTAAGAGTAGCATATTATAAGTTAGCACAGGTATTTAGAAGCTGCAAATTTGGATTTACGCTACTGATACTGGTCCTAACAACATATAAAAATTATAACTAAATTAATTTTTGCATTTTTTAATGTTTAAAATGACTCATGAGCATATCAGATTCAGTAGAAATGTTAGTGAAAGGAACAGTTAGTTCGTCCTCATACCTTTTAACACGATACCTAACTGAGAACAGAAAACTTAAACTGTATGTTAAAGATAGGAGAGACGGACGCAGAAAGAAAAAAATTGAGAAATGAAAATGTTGGACTAGAAGGATATGGTTATGCACTCTAGCAATGCTTCGGATGAATTCAGGTTAGTTTACTCGCGTTACGTTAAGATGTCGACGGTATTTTGAACAGAGTCTGTGGCCACGTGTCCAAAACAAAGCGGCTGCGATTGGCCATAGAGGTTTACGGGTAGAACGCAAACAAAATGCAAACAGAAAATAGGCATAGACAGTGGTAGGGAATGTGGCATTGTGTGAGGCCGACTTTACAGCTTGCCGCATTTCTCGTGGCAGACTCGCCACCCTGCTGCTTCTTGTAAACAACACCAATGTCCCTGACTTCTTCCATACAACCTGTTGTTACAGGTAGAGTAAGAGTTTCTGAAGACCATCTTGTAAACAACAACAATAATCAAATATAAACGATTTAGAAAAAAATAATGTAAAAGCAAAGGAAACAACTGACAGAGAAGTGATCAGGTAATAGTATTGAATATGAAAGTATACCAAGGTAATAAAGGTGAATCAGACTGGTCAGGTGTGGACAGAAGACAGGAAAAAGAAACATAGTGAACGGAACGAGTTCAGGAAGGAAGGAAGGATAACAGAGAATATAAATCGTCACGTAGTCCTCAAATGGTGCATCCGGACAGACCGGGAAAATACGCGGGTGCCCTGATCTGTAGACTAGCGTCCAAGAATATATCTTTAGCAAGAAGACTACAGCTGTTCATGTCTGGCCGCTGTCACAGTCATACCACATAGTTGGGCCTGCGTTTATTCGCTGTTCTATTATTGATTAAGTGTCTTCCATGAGGTGTGAAATAAGTGAACGTCTAATTGCTAAAGCAACTCAAGCTCTTTGAATTCTTACCTGTGACGCAAATAAAACGCTTAAATTTTCAGATCTGAGAGGGGGAAAAAGCTTTTTATGTTGTCAGTAAACGTAAACTTCTGAGTATGGTACACTCTATTTCCTTACTCTGTTACATTGACATTGCATAAAGTGTGGAAAAATACTCATTGGTAGAAAGGGGAACGAAGGTCGTTATGCAGAACGACTAATATCCTGGCATAAGTTGAATGTTTGCTTGATTATCGCTTATCTGTGTTTACGAGGCAAATAGTTGCAGATAAGTGGACGCCTTGATTGGGAGATTTACAAATGTTTACATTTTAGTCGGTTTTATGTATCGTCGAAAGCGAGGACATTCGAGACGGTTATGCACAAATTAACACAAGGGCAGGAACTAGGAGAGGCCTAAGCACGGGAACCATCTCAGCAGTCGCTCAGAACTGTTATGGGAAGTCAAGGAAAACAGATATCAAGATAGCAAGAGACGGGAATGCATCCCTTTCGAATGCAAGTCAAACGTGTAAGCGTCGCAGCACCTTGCCACGGCCTGTAAGGCTGATGTAATAAGTAGGTACGGGAATTTTTGGTGATAAAATGTTTGCCCCACTTTGATTCAGTGTCTTACGTGCACACCTGCAGCTCAACTTCAAGGTTATTGACAGAGTGTTTTTGTGCAGAGTTGTTATTCAAATGACTGTGCCAATCAGTACACGGATAACTGCCACACATCACGTCTGTGATTTGCGGGTTTAACTTCCACACGCTGGGTGTTACGGCATCACGAAGCAGAATTACAGATGTGCACGTAAGACACTGAAACAAAGTGAGGCAAAAATCTTTTCGCGAAATTTCCTATCTCTAGTGATAAGACACATAATACAAGATGTTCAAAAATGTAATGCCCAAATTTATAGGGAAGTTTACGGAGACCAATACAAATCAATTTGGCCAAATAACCATGTGTCGGAAACAAATAGTTTAGGAGTAATGTATACTGTGGAGTATCGGGTGTGCTTGAAAAGACGACGACGGTAATTGTTTACGGAACTTTATTTATTGTGCAATATCACAATAAACGTTCAAAATGAGCAGCGTCAACCTCAGAGCAGAGCCAGTATCGATGTAGCAGGATGTCCCGTGTTCGCTGGAATACATATGCGTGGGTTGTACATCTTCCACGGGACTACTTGTTACGTCGATACCGGCTCTGCGCGGTGGTTAGTACTGCTCGTTTTGAACATGCATTGTAACATTGATCAAAAAATAAAGTACTGTAAACAATCACCATTGGAGTTTTCTGAATCACACCCGATACTCCTAAATACTCATTGCACATAGTTATCTGGCGAAATATACTTGTATATGTCTCCTTCGTCTTCCCTATTACTTTAGGCAATGTATTTTTGAACACCCTGTATACATTGTTTGAAAGCTACATATTATATTACTGAGGTACAGAATCCTCTCTGCATGCTAGTGATGCTATTTTTAATGGATAAATATTGGCCTACAGAAAAATATGTATTTATTCTCGCCTTCTTGTTTTTAAGCACGAAATACAATACAGACTTCGCTAAGTGGTCATAGTTATTGTAAACATTTCCAGGCCTAGAGTTCAGCGAACTGTTGGCCGCAGTCAGGTCGCTACTGTTGATTGTTGTTAGTTGAATCTTCCAACGCTAAAGCGCTACACCAACGCTCGTGCAGATATGTCCAGTGGCGGCTCGTGGGTTGTTGCCAGGTAGGGCTGCAGTTGCCAAGAGCTGTACAGGGTTGTGCGCTGGTTGACTCTACAGCCACTGACACGCTGATGTGCAGGTGCCTCTTACTACTGAGTGGTCACAACACATCTAGTAGCCGGCAAATATTCCACGCTCGTTGGTCTACGGCGCGTTCATCAAGTGTGTATAGTTCCGACTATCTGCAGCCCCACCTGGCAACAACCCACGAGCCGCCACTGGATGTGTCTAGCCGCTGAGACTGTGGCGCACATTCGACATTCATAGGAAATGTTCGGGCTGCCCGGCTTCTCCTGTCCCCGTCACCTGTGACAGTTTAGATCAGTTTAGGTTAGTTTATGTTAGTTAAAATGCGAAATAATGCTGTTTTCTGAACTGAAATATGATTTTGTTATATTGGAGGACTACAGTATCAGTAAATGCGTGGCTCTGCAACTCCTAGCATCTGTAGCGCACCAAGTGTAAGCGTATACGCAGATTCTCCGACGACTACCCAATGTGCGGCACAGTCTCAACGGCTAGACACAAGTCGCTCGTATTACCACTAGGGATGATAGTTCATCGCGGGAAAACTTGACTGTTTGCTGGGTTTCAACACACGTTCAGTTTACCAGAAGATTACTGGCCTTAGCTTGTACTTGGAGCTGTTGCCCTATTTGACTCAGACAATAAGAATCCCGACATTGTAATATTTGACAACTGTTATTGGTTTCCAGACAGCTGCGCTGTGTCTGAAGTATATCACAAAATCATATATGTAGACTACAGCGTTTTCAAGGGTATTTTGGCACAAAATATATCGCGATATACCATCATTAGAGACTCTGAAATGTGGCGGGTTCAACAACCAGCCGGCTGGACTGCACAGTCCTGTATACACTATGTCCTCAGATACTTGTATATTGTCTGCTGCTGCAGTGAGAGGACAGTTGTACATGTGACAAGGTAGCGCGACAATCGCTGATTGTTTTCATGCAGGTCAGCTGTTGGGTCAAAACCGTCAGGGGATAGGTTTCCTTAAATTTATCACAATCGCACTTGTTATAAAGGTGTACAGTCGTTTAAAGTCAAACAGAATCTGAAATGAATTGCAATATTTCCGGGTCTCTAACCATCATCTCTAATTATCACTCATCCGAGAAACGTGTTACATGTGATTAATTAATAGGGTCCCTAGTTTTTGGCGAAAAGAATTTTGCATCGCTTTGTTTCAATACCTTACGTGCACATCTGCAGTACTGCTTCATGGTTAGCGATTGGATATTTTAACTGTCTCGAGCCTTGGGATTCTACCGGCAAATCACAGACGTGTGGTGTTGCAGGAACGTTATTGTAATTGGCTCAGTCAAATGAGATATGGTACTTCACACAGACACACTGCTAATAACCATGAAGCAGAATTGCAGATGTGCACGTAAGGCACTGAAACAAGCCGGGGCAAAATTATTTTCGCGGCAAAAAAAGGTCCTAGTGATTAAACATTGGCAAGGTATTGCTGACGTGTAAAGAAGCAATTATAGGTGTGACACCCCTGATCAGGCTGATATTATAATTAGATATGATGGTATTTCGTGAAAAAAGTGTTGTACCAGCAAACTCTTGAAAACACTGTAGTTTCTTGTGACATAGGCTATATGATTAGGTGATATACTTATTTCACAACGCAGCTGTCTGAAGACCAATAATTGACAGCAAATATTACAATATCGGGATTCTTATTGGCTCAGTCAAATAGGGCAACAGCTCCAAGTGCAAGCTAAAGCCAATCATCTTCTAGTAAGCTGAACGTACGTTGAAACCCAGCAAACAGTCAAGTTTTCCCGCCATAAACCAACACCTCTAATTATAAATGTTAGCATAGATGCACTTAGAGGACTGCGACAAGTAGGTCATGTAGAATTCTGTGACAAGTGCGTGTGGTAGAGGAAATAATGAGGTTCCTACTGAACCAAGATCTTAGATAAAACGTATGTTCGGAACGTCGTACCCAGTATGTAAGAAACTGCAGTTTACACAGTGTTATTCCATGATATAAGATGTTGTCTATGACCCAAGAATGATTGATGTCTAATGCTACAGAACAGCATTTTCTAATTCATTCAAGTTTTTTCTACAGCCCATCTGGGTTGGAAAAATAATAAAACTCGTATCATAGCGAGGGGACAGAGCAGAGCAATTTGAAATAACGTGGTGTAAGAAATGCGCAAAGAACCAGAGGAGATTAAGAGATCAGTAAAGTAGCGAGCGCAGTTACTCTCGTGCCTGGGGTCACTCAAGCCATGTTTAAATACGTAAGAATCAGAACTTGCGAACATCTGAGTTACTTGCGTGAATGGTTCTCTGCTACACTCAAGATCAGAATTAGTAAATAATCACTGATTCACGCTGATGGATGGAGCAGTTTCAACAATTTGAATAAGTGAAAATAGTTACTGTTTAATTAGTGAATATGAATTAGTAAATAATCACTGATTCACGCTGATGGATGGAGCAGTTTCAACAATTTGAATAAGTGAAAATAGTTACTGTTTAATTAGTGAATATTAACTGATTTCCTTTCAGAGTGCTAACATCTCACAAGTGAATCAGTGAATAATCACAATTTTTCCCAGTTGTTTTCAAAAAACAGTTTTACTTATTGACTCAGTGAAAAATTACTGGAAAATCTGTGGACATTCACTAATTAACTTGTGGAACTTTGGCACCCTTTACCGGAATCAGTGAATAGTGACCGATTTCACAGTGGTTTCTCACTGGTTCAGTTTGTTGAAACTGCTCCATCCATCGGCGTGAATCAGTGAATATTCACTAATTAAGATTTAGCGTGTAGAAACTCGTCCTTGCAAATGTGCGAGAAATCTGACACCATTGTGATTTTCATCTGGTCGCCATATTGGTACTCTCACAAGCAGTAATGGTAAACTCAACACACTTCCTTCACGCTGTAGGATTGAATACTATATATATTTTTGACAACACTGCCAAGAAAGTTGTCATTTTTAATAACGCCTGTAGCTCTCCTACGGTCAAGTTCCTTGATAGGTTTGTCAGTCTTACATACCACGGAGAACCAGAGAAACACATTGCAGTTGGAAGCTCAAGTGACCCATCTTCACAAGGCTGCCACATCGAAGATCGCTGTGAGAAAAACGGCTAGGGTTATAAAAAAAAGCACGAGGTTTTCCTTGGAAAATGTGCCTTTGGAGGAAAATTATGATTTTATGTATGCATGCAATAGTGTTAGATTTCCAGACATTCTTTATTGCTTGGGAGTAAGTCCGGCTACTTGACCCAGGGTTATAAAAAAAAGCACGAGTTTTTCCTTGGAAAATGTGCCTTTGGAGGAAAATTATGATTTTATGTATGCATGCAATAGTGTTAGATTTCCAGACATTCATTATTACTTGGGAGTAAGTCCGGCCACTTGACCCAGTGGTTAGCGTTTCTTTCATGCATTAAAGAAATTTATCAGGAAACATATAAAAATTTCAAAATTTTCAGCAAATGTTTTTAAAATTTGAAAATAGTATCTAACGTCAAGCAGTAACCCGTGAGAAGTACTTTCAACGTAATATATATATATTTTTCATTTCCTTACGTTCATTGCTCTATGCAGCTTATAAGAACGAATAACATGCAAATTTTGACTATTAATTGCCGTCACGGAAAAAATAGCTGAGTTTTTTTTTGTATGAGAAAAATTTACTCCCAAGAAATCTCTACAAAACTAACACTATTGCAAAGAAATATAAAATTATGATTCGTCCCCACTGGAACACTCTTGAAGTAGCATTCTAGACCCTTGCCTCGTATATCTGTGTGCGTGTCAGCAGCGGGCACTAGATCCTGACCGCGAAGAGATACACAGACCTATCTACCAGCGAGGATCTGGTGCTCGATTCTTCGGCGTGGAACGTATCCGCGCAAGTGGGTCGCGAAGGCCGCGGGAAAAACAAAAGAAAGCGTTATTTATGGTCACGCTTCCCCCCAACCTCTCTCACCCTCCCTTGTCATCTTCGAGACGGAGGGGCGTAACTCGAGGCCACTTGACATCCATCAGCGGAGCCAACTCGCCGTGGAAGTCATCTTCCGCGGGAGGGAGAAGAACTGTCAGCTGTAGGCGCCGTGCGAAATATTTCGCAACACACACGTGTGAGTGTGTGTGTTGTCTAGACTAGACTGCTGCGTCGCCGCCGAGCTCTCATGTGTCATCCGAGGTCGTGCAGTCACGAGACCAGGAACCCAAGTTACCACAACTGGTAGGGTCTGTCGTAAAAACAAGAGCACCTAAATGCATAGCTGAAAATCACTGGAACCGACGTATGGGCGCGGGTAATTATTTTACCTGGGCTCCGGACACATATTCAAAGGTGAGTGTTAAAATAATTTTATTGTATTTTCAGTTTCTGAGCCATAACATTTATTCAAGTTGAATTATCTAAATTTTCTCTCCGACAAAGCATAGGGTATATTGTTGGTAAATTGCTTGACATAATTCATAGTAGAATATTTCATTAATTTGTCATGCAATCATTGCCAGAGAATTTTTGAAAGTCAACATATAATTCTCTTACAATTATTCTGCACGACAAATCAATTAAAGATTCCAACATTAGTTACGTCAAGTAGTTTACCAAGAAAATATCCTATGCTTTATCGAAGAGAAAATTTTGATAATATAATTTAGATAAATGTTAATGACTCAAAAACTGCTAAAACAATCAAATTATCTGACACTCCCTCTCAGGTCTGGGTGGCAGCTGTTGCTGTAAGTAATATATAACGTGTTTGAGTACCAGATGTGAGAGTAAAGCTTCCCTTCAGCTAGCGTCGTGTTGTTATCTACTAGTGAGGTAGGCATTAACAAGTGGCTAAGTAAACTCGTATCGTAGTGCGTTGACGGCTGCCTGGAGAACTTTCCTTTGTCTAGTCAATCTAGGTACGCAGTTGTTGGCGTCTCAGTACTGCCAACATGTCGCTACCAATCCTCCCTGGACAGGCTGCGTGTGAAGACGTTAGAGTGCTAAGGGTGCCACTGGCGGTCTTATGTAATTTAGTATCACATGAACGCGCAAGTTTCTCTGCCAGCGTGCAAGGCGTCATCATTATTCTTCATGAGACTTTGGTAGGAGACCATATAACTTCATCAGTGAGTGAGTCAGAGAGATTTTGGTCAGCGCCAAACATTGAGGTCTGGTGAGGTGACATGAGGTGAGTATGGAACAGCGGCGGAATGAAGAGGCGGGGGTAACGGGAGATCCCCGAGAAAAACCTCCGTCCAGTGACATCGTCCGGCAATATTCCTATATGCGAAAATTCCCCATCTTGGTGGAAAGCAAATGGCCTGACCGTTCGGCCACCGCGGCCCATTTAGTCAGTGTGGAGTATATTTTAAAGTCTACGACATTATTCTATTCGTGTGCTTTTCTAACGCAGATGGTCCGACTTACTGTTGTCTGACCAATCTTTTATATGTAATGAGGGGCTCAATAAACTGTTCTGTAATAAGAGTGTTATATTTTAACTTGTAATGACGTACACAAATTTAATAATCGTAAGTTGGTTACAGTGACGGTGCCTGACGTGAGAGTACTGACAACTGCCACTGGACTTTCGCAGGGCAAACAGCGAGGCACAGCTCTCGTGATAATTTGTGTGAACGTAATTGCTACGTCGCTGAAATACTGGATCTGCATATTACTATTTAAGATTGACTACGTCACAATGTTTGTAAGTGCTTGAAAAAATATTATCGCGACAATAACTGTTTACTGTTGTGTTATTTTGTTATGATAGCTACTATAATCGCGTCTATTAAGCCCTAAAGAGTTGTCCATAGCAATCATAACAACGACCACGTGTATCCGATCATACAATCTTTGAAATATACAGTACTGTTTTCTTGTTTAGATCTGGCGATATTAGATATTTCCTCTCATGGCTTTGCATGTATTCGTAGCAGTTGACGCCAGTAAAAACTAATTGTAGCAGACTAATAAAACAAATACTATTTGTACAATACAAACACATGGAAAATGATAATCACTGGAAAACAATGACTGTTCTTTACGTTGGCACAAAGTTCGGCTTGGGTTCATTTTTCGTAGAAACTGGCACAAACACTTGATACACAAATTATTTTACCCAGTAAACGATCCTGTCTCATTTACTTTGGTAAGCCTAGAATAATAAAATAGAACAATTCTACAGCTTCGTCCTTAAGTTCGCAGTCTATTATACAATTAGCAAAGTCGTTTGCTTTTATAGGAGTATTCTTAAGAAAGATTTTCTGATACAGACAAACAAGAAGACTGTTAGCCTAAAATCAAATCTTACCTGCTTCTCCTTGTGACCTGGTGCGATACATTTTGTCCAGTTCAATGCACCGGTTTACATCTGTGCTACAGACATCCACGAAAGTGTTAAATACGAAGGACATGTAATAGTTTAGTTGACAATTCAGTCTGTTACCAATAAGAGTTAGTAAAAGTCCATCAGTAATTGCACGATTGATTTTTTTTCTGTGATATGTGTACTAAATGTAAATGCGTACATAAAATAAATGTGTCATCGTAAGTGACTTGCAAAGTTCGTGATATTATTTCGTGAAACAATAGAACTCACAGCTCTATACACACCAGAGTACAGCATGTGGTTATATTTACTCTATGCGATGCCAGTCACACGTGTGGCCGCTGTGCAGGGGTTGGTCATTCTGCCATGAAACTTTGAACTAACGGTCAGAATCATTATTTGTGGAAGTCGACGACGTCGGCCAACAAGAGACGTTGCATTGCGTACCGACCAAGTACTTGTAGTAACGGTAACGTTAAGTCAAATGCTATAAAGTTGTCAGTCGTATACAGACCACGAGACTTATGGACGCGGTGTTGGAAAGAGGACATTTATTGTGTTGCTGGTGCCGACTCCAATTGAAACCTCTTGAAGAGTCCGCCTAGGTCACAGCGCGAGTGTGCCTGTGTTGCGCGCAGCCTGGTGTTGCTATTCTTGGCCTGGCTTTGGCTGCGATGACTTTTTATACGACACTTCTGCAGTGACGAGGAATGACAAGGCTTGCAGTCGCGACTGACGCACTCTTCACAGCGTGCCTGCGTACACGCAGCCCTGGAGACAGACACGCACTCCACACCTTCCCAAGAGTTCCCCACCCTACCTACCTCAAGCACTCGTCTTGGTTCCAGACTGGAGGAAGTGACGTGAAGATTATATTACTAACAGCCATATTCTACCGTGTTATTGAGGACGTCCAGGGATAAACGAGACCTAATAGTGTCTCATTGTTGAGGTCCATACTCTGACTTGGGAGCACGTTAAGAAGACATGCATCGTGGTAGAGACGGACTGGGCAGTCGTGGTCGTGTTAGGAGACATGGCTACCTCCCTAAGTGTACCTATAACTTAGCCTTCAACTACGAACAGAGAGGGGAAATCCTGCATAGGCACCGTTAAAACTCTGTCAACAGAATATGATTGTAACCACTCAGCAGGTATATGCATTTAAAATAAGTTGCTACATATAGAGCATGGTCCAGTTCTCTTTATGAGTGGAGATGTGAATATTCTAGTAGTGTGGAAGTAAAGCGAATATAGTTTGGATAGCTATTAAGGGCGCCGACTACCGCGCACTAACATGAGTTGTAGTGTGTTCGTAAATAGGTTTCTCTTACAAAAATTATCCCTCATGTCCCCATTGTACCAATGTACGAAACACTACAAATATACTCCCTACAAAATATTTTGTTAAAATGGTCCTTACCAAATTTTTTTGTAGTGACCACAAAATATGTTTACTGTCCCCGATAAAGTTTTGCAGTGACTACAAAACCATTTTATAACCACTACAAAATAATTTGGTGAGGGCCATATTGACAAAACATTTTGTAGCCACCACAAAATAGATTTTTCTGTGAAAGAAAACACACTTCACACAAGATTGGAAAGTCAGTGTTAAGAAAACACATTCAATACAAAACACTGTTTCTAAGCCATCCAACATTGCTAAATACGGCCTTTACAGACTGCCGTACTTCAAAATGTACTCACCCGATGTATGTGACACTCATATGACATGTGCACTGAACATAGCTATACAGAGTTTCCAACAATATAACTATACGGTCAATGCCTTAAGTCACGCAGTAATAACAGGTCGGCGGGAATATCGCACGCTAGCGCAGCGCGTGGCTCACATTGACGATGCGGCATTTATGAGCGTCTCAAGGTCGTCCTTACAGCTCCGCCACTTCTAATCATCTGACTGTTAGAAAGGCGGCGCCCTTAAGGCTCGGTTTCAGTCGTCATGTTGAATTTTATTATTTTTCGCTTTTTTTGATATTCTAATAACAAAAATGTTAAATATGCGATTATGCCGCAAATTCGGTTTATCTTGTGCTACAGTACAGACACTGAAATTTAGCTGTTAACATATAATTACGTCGCAATGTGTGTGGCAGATTTGTTTATATTCATAATTTGCCCGACAGATTACTACCAAACTATACATTACAAACTCAACTGCCTTGCTTGCACTGTAGCGTTAAGTAAATAGAATTAGCTATATAGTCGCCGATTTAACATTTTTCTTCTCAGAGTTTCAAAAAAGCGACAAATAATAAATTTCAAAATGGCGACTGACGTTGAGCCTTAATGGGGTCGTCTAACTAGGCCGCCGAGCGGTGTACAGAGCTTCCACCGATAAAAACGTGTTTGGAAATAGATCAACGTACTTCAATGATAACTGCTGAGGAATAGCATTCAAAATAATGTGTCACGAGTGTATACCCATTACAGGTACTACAGCTGTCATTATAGAATTCTTTTTTTCATGTCGAAAACGGCAAAAATGGTGTTTCCACGTCTTTTTAAGAACTAAACTGTTGGTAAAGAATATTTAAAATGATGTAAACGTGTGCAATATACGTTCATCTCTAATATTGCGTCATAAAAAGGCAAGAGTCACCACTGACTGTCTGACAGCGAGAAGAATGCATGTCTGGAGGCCGATTAAATATCGCTTTTTACAGGTGCAACACAAACTGTGCACCTGCGTTGTGTCAGATTGCGCTCCATTGGCATTATATACTCACACACATGCAATATTACCCATTTTACTTGCTCTGCACTTGCGCAGCGCTACGTCGGAGCAATGTACAGGTAGTGATATGTAATCAGGGCCCAGGTCAGTGACTTGCACCTAGAGGCTAGGGTGAGACGTCATGTTCACGTCTCGTCGCCCTTACCACTTCTACGCCTTGAGCACACGGAATACTTCTATTCAAGCAGCCACAGCGAGGTTTTCAGTGCTGCTGACATGAGATATGCATGGAGAAGTGGAGGAGTCAAGAGCCGGGGGAAATAGCAGATCCTCGAGAAAACCCACCGGTCAACGACATCTTCTGGTTTTATTAAACCCAGATAGCTTCGGTAACAGGTGAGGGCCTTAACTGATACACCGGAGTGAAGGATCCTCTTGACTGACTAGCTGGGTAGTTAGTTGATCTTAGTTAATTTGGTAGTTCTTAGCGTTTCTGCTTACCAGGATGGCGGTTATGTTATTATATGAGCTGCGATGATAATTGGACACGATGCATAGAGTGTGATTTATCGCGGGAACACTTGACTGTTTGCTGGGTTTCAACGCATGTTCAGCTTACCAGAAGATTACTGGCCTTCGCTCGTACGTGGAGCTGTTACCCTATTTGACTGAGCCAATAAGAATCCCGATAATATAATACTTAATGGTGGGTAGACAGCTACGTTGTGACAGACGTACATCACCTAATCATAAATGTTGCAAGAAAGTACAGAGTTGTCAAGGGTCTGTTGGCACAAAACATTCTCGCGATGTACCATCATTTCTACTCATGAGCAGACTAATCAGCACAACACCGGATGTCAGGTTATTCACGGATACAAACTGCACCATGAGAATAGAATAAGTGACCACAACTAAGCAGAACATATTCTTTAGTAAAATGTCACCAGGCCCTGTGTTATGAGATATATGTCCAGAATACCAGTGAGCGGGAATGTAGTGTCAGTTTTGAACGCCACCACTTCATCTTCCTCACAATGGCATTTTTCTAATAAAACAGGAAGTTACCAACATAACTGATTAGCCTAGTTTCCTCAAAGAGGGTGCAAATTAACCATGACATTTAAAAACGTTTATGTAATCCAGGAATAATAAATTGTAATGTTGATTAAGACGTATGACGATCATATTATACTAAATATGAGTTTGCTTACTAATTAATGCATGAGTACTCAGTTCAATGAAGTTGTGGGGAAATGTTTCTAACACGTCTTTCTACCATAAAGATAAAAAAATAGCCACAGTTTTCCGAATACTACAATAGGATGAACGAGATAGGCAAAAAGCAAGTCAGAATTATATGTAGAATGTTTACCAAGTTTGGTAAAATTCTGGAAAAAAAAAAAGATAAGACAAAAATTTATAACTTTATAATTGCACAGCATATTATTTTTATAGACGTCACTTGTGACTATATTTTCCGCTTATAAAACTTTTTTTATCGCTCATAGTCTTCCCATTTCAACATGACAAAGTCAAAATTTGCAAGTTACGGGAATAACGGAATAACAAGAACAAAGTGACTTACTCAAATGAAATATTTTACACTGAAATTATATATTATGGGCCATATGCTAAAATATTTAAAACCACAAAATTAAATTCGATTGCAATTTTTAAAATAATCCGGAAAAGATGACAATTACATTATTATTACAAATTTAAAAAAAAAATTCGTTAAGTGTTTTTCAATATGTTAGCACACGGTCCATGACATAAAATATAAGTGCAAACTATTTCACCCCAGTAAGTTACTTGGTTATTGTTATTCGTATTTTCACATAACGTGTAAAGTAAATTGTGACTTCTGCATGTTACTGTGGGAAAACTACGAGAGCTAAAAAACATTTACAAGTGGAAAAAGTAGGCACAAGTAACGAGTATAAAACGAACCGAACCTATTTCGCGCAAAGATGAAATTATGAATTTATACCACGTGACCAGGCTTAATAAGTCCTGTAGAGCGTGCAGCAAAAACCGTTGGACAACAGCAGAAGACAGAAGAGGACAGACTAACTGGCGAGTCCAGTCTGCACTCAGATAACTCAAAATATGCAGGTCATGGTTATTACCAATAACTAGCTGCCAACAAATAGTGGAGTTATACGAAACAGAGTATTGGTAGACATACTGGCAAATAGTAGGAAATGTTAACAACTTGCTAGACTCCAACATGCTGTGTACCTAAGACACTGGAGGTTTCATATCTGACAACAGACTAAACTGCAAGCTGTTTACTTGCTCGACGTCATCTACTGTCCTATATTGTAGTGGATTGTAGCGGGGAACAATTTGAGCCAATAATTGAAAGTTCCTCGGTAGAATGGCTAGTCGCGTGTAAAACTGTCAAATGCGTATATTACATCACATCGTGCGCAACGAATCATACAATGTGCAGCAACATAACTTCCTTTTTCAACACGGCAATAAAACCTATTATATGAATCAGAAAGTTTCTATTTTAATTTGTATAAAGTAGTTCCGTATCTAAAGTTTCGTTTTACGCATGTTTTGAAAATCAAATCAGGTAGGTGACGTTCACCATTGTCCGTACACTGAGTAAGTCGATTTCTGGCGTTTCTCATGACACTTACCAGCGTAGCAGTGGGTATGTTGGCAATTTCTGCCCGGATGTTGGTCTTCAGGACGTGTAGGATCCTTGGACGAATGGAGTAAACGCGGGATTTCAAATAACCCCACAAAAAGCACACGGGGCCAAATCGACGGAGCAGGCTGGCCACTCCAATTTGCCCCGTATTGAGATGAGGAGCTGCGGGAAGTGAGTGATCCTTCAGAGCAACCATCGATGCCCTTGAAGTGTGGGCCGTTGTTCCGTCTTGTTGCAATCTAACGTCTTCTGAGTCCAATTCATCGAGCCGTTCGAAAACACACGCTCCTCACTGTTCAAACGCACGGTGGTGACTGACAGCGGTGGTGAACAAACTTTACACCCACACCTCTTGGATGAGATCATTCCTGCCCCACTACGACATCTCTTGAATGGCGCACATTTCAAAATAACCAAGTTATGCTGCCGCACCCTGTAGATTTTGCACGAGTATGTGTAGATCAGTGCAGCCTATAGTCTGACAGCAAATAGTATCGTCAACTTTACATGTCTCTGCTATCGTTTATCTCAAGTAATATAGGCTACCTATGTACAAGAAGCTCAGTTAGAAATGTGTGTGTTGTTTGTCCGAATACAGTTCTCCCACATCGCGACTAATATACTAGAGTTTACTGGAGTCTGTGCTAAATATTTGCGCGATATTGCAGTGTTACCAAATATAGGAGTATAAGTAGCAAGAGGCATAGCAGGAGAGAAGTGTAAACAAACAAGCAACGTGGAGGAGTTTGGGGGGGGGGGATACAAGGGGGTATAGTAGACACATGTGGTGATGTGGGCGCACGTGCTATCATAGCAGGAACATGTGGCTGTATATAGTCTACGTTGGTCGCCACCCAGGGCGACTAAATCTCCCCCTCCTTGCCAACATGATGCACACACCCTACCTTCCAGCCTCCTTGGACCAACACTGCCTGGCTTCACTGGGTCCACTGCGCGTATCCTCACTGCCAACATTACAGCTACTCCTTCTCAACTGGACTTCGTTAGTAACAAAGAACTCACACTCAAAACCAACAAACGGAAATGTAGTATAGTGATATCCAATGTCGTTATTTTACTACACAAAAATCTTAACAAAACAAACAAACAATTCTTTATTAATTTGGTGTTAAAAATTTTAAGTCTGTAATAAATACCCTAACAGCACAGGTGGTGCTGGAAACGTTGCTACAACGTTACAATGTGCTAAGTTCGTCACAGAATATATAAACATGTTGCCTACATGTGCCAGAAACGTTACAACTGCAACCTTGCCGAGGCAACCTAGCAGCACGTTGCCTGCACGTGCCAGAAACGTTACAATTGAAACGTTGCCATGGCAACCTAGCAGCACGTTGCCTTCACGTGCCAGAAACGTTACAGCTGCAACGTTGCAGAGGAAACCTAGTAGCACGTTGTCTGCACGTGCCAGAAATGTGACAATTGCAACGTTGTCGAGGAAACCTAGCAGCACGTTGCCTGCACGTGCCAGAAATGTTACAGCTGCAACGTTGCAAAGGAAACCTAGCAGCACGTTGCCTGCACGTGCCAGAAACGTTACAATTGAAACGTTTCCGTGGCAACCTAGCAGCACGTTGCCTGCACGTGCCAGAAACGTTACAGCTGCAACGTTGCAGAGGAAACCTAGTAGCACGTTGTCTGCACGTGCCAGAAACGTTACAATTGAAACGTTGCCGAGGCAACCTCTAGCAGCACGTTGCCTGCTCGTGCCAGAAACGTTACAGCTGCAACGTTGCAGAGGAAACCTAGTAGCACGTTGTCTGCACGTGCCAGAAATGTGACAATTGCAACGTTGTCGAGGAAACCTAGCAGCACGTTGCCTGCATGTGCCAGAAATGTTACAGCTGCAACGTTGCAAAGGAAACCTAGCAGCACGTTGCCTGCATGTGCCAGAAACGTTACAATTGAAACGTTGCCGAGGCAACCTAGCAGCACGTTGCCTGCACGTGCCAGAAACGTTACAACTGCAACGTTGCCGAGGAAACCTA
>PNEQ01007310.1:0-43316 GCA_003012365.1 Medauroidea extradentata | reverse complement strand
CCAACTTGCCTAAAAAGCTGGTTAATGTACGTTTATAACCTAAAAATTGTACGTAACATAGATACTGATAAATTTACAAAGCGTTAAATTCCATTATACCAGCTAAATATTCATTAGTTTATTAATTGGGGATGTGCAGTGTCTTCAATCTGTCGCGGATCACCACCTTTTCAGTGTTGTTGCACACGGTACTACCACCTACGTTGATCGAGAAATGCCCTGCAGAGTCCCGCATTCCAGCACGTCCGTATTCGTGCCTCCAAGCGAGTGAACTCTGACCTGCCTGCCAGATAAATCTATCTAAGCACTGGCTAGCTCAGAGCTTATTTTAAATTGTAAAAGCCAGCACTTCTCTGTACGTGCTCCCAAGCAAGAGAACTACTACTGGCCTGCCACATAAATCCTATTCCAGACGAAGCAAGCTAATTAGCCACTTGACATTTCAAAAAATCTAAACAAGGCAAAATATAAGAAAAGTTTACTTAGAAAAGTTGCTTGAAATTAAATTAGCTTTCAAATGAGTCCAAACACGATATAAATCCAATAAAATTGACATGTAAAATTCTATACTTTTCTCGTGCTTTAAAGTTAAATTTAAACTTAAAAAAGGAAAATTTTAATGTAAATTTTTCTACTCGCATCCCCAATTAATATGTTGGATCCCGCGTATACATCCTTATACCTGGTTAATTTGGCCTACTTAATGTGTTATTAACAACAAAGAAAAGAAAACATCAATTAAGACAAAAAAAACTGAAATTACTGTATGATAAGAGGCCAAGTAAGTGCTATGCCAGTGCACGTCACAGTACTCATATAACCACGTAAAAATAGGCGATTCTGGAAATAAACTTAAACTTCAAAACAAACCAAGTCATAGACATGTTACTACATGGTCATTGCTGCCAAACAACGTTTGTTGAACAGATGTAAGACTAAGAAGAAATCTACAAACTCTATGGCGTAAAACCAATATGGCGGCACATATTTTTGCTACAGATCCCTAATACAGCTCTCTATTTTGAGTCAACAATCGATTGTTCCGCCACTCCGCGCACAATTTTATCGTGCAGGAGTATTGACACGATACACGTGTGTAATCTTGGGTGGTCGGACCAGTTGTTTTGAACGTAAAAACGATAAAAACAAACCTTCGAAGGACGGTTAACATTAACGTAACATAACTGCAATACAAGAATTGAAAAAAATCGCCGAAATCTTTTTTGTGTAAGCAAGGGAATGACACTTATATGATGCCTGATGAAACACAAATATTAATGCGGAGTAAAAAAATCAGAAATAAATTTAATTGGAAATTTCCCTGTGTTTTCCCTGTTTCAAATGAACATCTCAATTTCCCTGTTTTTTCCCGGTTTTCCCGATTTTCCCGGTCTGCGGGAACCCTGTAGTTTATATACAAATTCGATTCACGCTTAAAACGTTACAACTCTCCAGACGCCTTTACGTTATCAACAGAGCATCATAAACAAGCGAGCGTGACTCATAGTGTCCAGCTTGGGCATGGATGTTGTGTTGTTCTTTCACCACACACATCGGCTCTTGAAAACATTGTTGTTAAAGGGGCGTAAAACCTTCTCACCAATTTTTCTACATCGCAATGCAAAGCAATGATTTTAAATTTTTCTTTTTAATGTCCGGGACAATTTGTTTTACAACCCTGAATTCATTGTACATACCAGAACAAAATAATTTTCCGTTTATGTGTCATTATAACCCGTAGTTACCGTCATTTCACAAGCACCACATTGAAATGTTTATTTACCACACACGTGCGTGCCTGGCTCGCCGGGCGAAGAGGGAGGAAAGATAAATAAATGAGAGGTTGGCCTGCTGCGTTGCATCTTTACTCGCGTGTCGCGCACCTCGCTAGCAACATTTTATCACACGGAACTTGCCAGATATTTACTGCGGGATTACTAAAGGCTAAGTAGCGATGGACGACTACGTTATAAAGTTTAATACTGTTCTAAAATGTAATGTGATGAATTTAAATCCAGCAGAAACAATTTTTTATGTCTTTTAACCAAAAAATAAGTAATTAAAAATTATTAAAATTTTTTAAAAATTCTGTCCGAGTTATCTGAAGTCCGGGACATCGAGGTCCGAGTTATCGAGGGTTCACTGTATTATCATTTATAAAAACTTATAAGTTATTTTGGTAGGTGGTCAAAATAGTGACCACTATCCACAGCATATGTAATGCGTGTGTAAATAAATGGTGGTTTCATATGTGACCACCCGTTTTAATTATATACTCAATCTGTGAAAATAATATTTGTACTTTAACATTTTTTAAAAGTAATCTAAGGTTGGAATGAATACAATTAATAACTAAAATGTTGAATTGAATGAAAAAAATAGTTTTATCCTTTAAAGGTTTAAATAAAAAATAAATAAAAAACTACCCATATCCAGTTTCTAGCATTAATACCATTTTTAATAATGTCAGTAAGGCAACATTTTTATTGGTATTTGAACTGAATTCAGCCTTTCAACAATTCACTCTTGATGAGAGTGCTAAGAAGTATACCGGTTTTGTAACCTTGTGGGGTAATTACCAACAGGAAAGGGTGCCATTTGGGGTGAATATTGGAGATCAATATTTGTCGTGAATATTGCACATAGAAATGGAAGACATTCAATTCAAGTTCGTGATGACGTTTTTGGATGATGTAAGTTTATTTCTTGAGAATTTTGAGAAGTATTTAAAACATGATAAAATGATGCAAGAAACATAGCCAGAGGTGAAGTATAAGGTAAATCAGGATAAAGAAACTTGGGTGAGATAGGAAATCAAATGTTTGGGATTTACTATCTATTTATTCACAAAACTACTGCAAATGGGGGATTTTATAACAAAAGTAAAATCATTGTTGAAAGTTTGCATCACGTATTTGAATTTACAGAAACACACAACACAATTTACATAACTTTTCAAAGTTTTCCTTGGCCAATTTAAAGTTCCCTGACTTTTCCAAGCTTTCCCTGTCTTCCAGACGTGCAGATACCCTGATAATTCTGTTGCCAAATGGTACTGTATTAATGAGAGTCACATACAATCTTATCAAGATGGCTGAATGCTATGTAACATTATAGCTTCTGTAAGTCAAACACAACAATGGATCTGGTCGCAGTGGCCAAATGGTCAGACCATTCGCTTCCCACCAAGGCCAACCAGGTTTGATTTCCAGCAGAGTCTGTACCCGGATTTTCACGTGTGGGAATAATACTGGAAGATGTCGTTGGTCGACTGGTTTTCTCGGAAATCTTCCTTTCTCCCGCCCCTTCATTCCGGCACTGCTCCATGCTCACTTCATGTCACCCCTCACCAGTGCTGAAGATCTAGATGTTGAGTGCTGATCAAAATCTCTCACTCACCTCCCCCCCCCCATAAATGTCACTTAGGGTATGGGAAGTGCCAAGGAGAGGAGCATAGATGGTCATAGAAATGTACGTTTGTGATAGCCTGTTACTCTATATCAGACATAAGACCGATAATTGGGATGTATATACGTGTGTCCCTAAAAATTATTATTTCAAACTTCCGGATGTGATAAAACTTTGATGTCTTAAGGCGCTTACCAAAACCTCACTCGATTTACTCAGTGTAGATATTACTCTAATACAGGATAAGAACCTCACGCTATAAAAGTCTATCAACCAGCAAGAACACTTAATATACAACTTCATCTTTTTTTCGGATCAACACAGGTCTATCTTGCTTGGGTGAAGGGTAGATAGCCGTCAGCAGATGAAAAACAGGAAAGCTCCTGGGTGTATACATTAAAGAAAATATGTTTTAAGGTTTTTGAGTGCAAGTTCACAAAAAGATGATTTCAAAATATATAGTATTTTTAGGACTATACGATCAGGCAAATTTTTGAGTTGAATCAAGTCGAGTCTTTAGCACTGAAGTAGAGCTTGAACATTTACACTTGACTGCCAATAATCATACTTTGTTTTTGTATCAAGCTGTTCTCTGAACCCATGATCTTCCACAACAGACAACGGTTGGTTGCCAAGGACAATCATGCGACCAATTAAATTTTTTATTAACTCATGGCTTGTACATTTGGAGATGCAACACATTGCCTCCTTTTTAATTGCACACATTTCCTCATACTTATGTTTCAAGTATAAATGAGACTCCAAGTGTCTGATCAAACTTGTAGTAGAAGATGATGGTGTCTTCAAAGTTTTTTTTGCAACATTTACAAGTTGCACACTGATCACTTTTTTCAAAAAATTCGCAAATTTTTGATCTACTTGAACTAGCACTGTTGCTTTTATGCTCCTCTTGTATGTCTGAGTCTGCTTCCTTTGTTTGTGGAGTTAAGTATCCTAAGATACCTTTAGTAGTTGAATTTTTGTCCGACATGGCAAGTCTCTCAGTGAAAAAAAAAAAAAAACAGTAACTTTTTATTTTACAATTTACAAAAAAAATACAATTTATTGTTAGTTTACGGAAATTTACATCACTAAAAGTTTTTAAGTATCAAAGATCATTTTCCGATCGCTGCAGTTGAATTTTCACTTGTCAAAGTTCCAGAAAATGCGGTAGGTTCTTGTTCACAACATTTCCGACTAGTTTCTTGAGAATCTCAACCTTTTTTTTAATTGTGAGAACTTTTTTCTTTCGTTTACTTCTCTCTTCACCATGTACCCCACACACGTTTCTGATAGAAAAATTCATGCCACAAGACTTATCACATCGCCATTGTCTGATAAATAAAGGCGCGCCACGCGCTGCAGACCGGCAGAGTTCACTGAACTGTGGCGGGCTGACTGCAGCTTTCCCAGCTGTGATGTCTGCTGCGGCCGAGATGAGCATGCGCTGGTACCATAACCATGTCACCAATGTTAGTAGCTAACAAGTAGTATACCCATTTTCAAGTGTTTCTCTCTCCTCTCTTGTGTCCGGTACCAAAACCAAACATACTGCTCATGTTTCCGCTCTTTGATTGACAAGAAGTAGTAAATTGTTCGAGGGCATCCACCACACACCTAGCACACATTGAATACATGCAACTGCTGATTCATTACTGGGAGGTACAAGTATTTCATGAAGACAATTAACACCACTGGACCAAACGTCTGCTGTGGGACCGCGCAAGGTAGCACAACAATAAAATGTTGGACTCATATTCGGGAGGACACAGGTTTGATCCCCGGCTCCAGCCACACTAATTTTGGTTTTCCATGGTTTCGCAAAATTGTTCTAGGCGGATGCTGGGTTGGTTCCTTAACAAAGGCCATGGCTGACTCCTCTACCAGCTCCTGTGATTGTACAGAGTTGTGTCACTGTCTATACTGACCTCGCTGTTGATGATATGTACAGCCCAATTACCTTAACTTTTGTTGTGGAATCTTGAACAGCATAACAGTATTTATGGATCTTCACAGCATATTCTGTACACATATAAAGTGTTTTTCATGCATCAGAGAACGTACAATGTGCATGTAGTCTAATGTTAATATCAAGTTTGGCGTGGTTTCGATGGTAATATGTTACTTGACCAACACTATCTACTAAATATACTACACGCAGACCTCTCAACCTTAGAAAAAAATGAAAATATTTCCGATAAAAAGCATTACTTTGAAGCAGTAAGTAATGACACCTATTAAAAAATGCCATTTTGCTATACCACTAAGCATTATTTGGTATGTAAAATAGCTTTGCCACGCAAACAAAATATTATGTTTTCTTGTATTTTGATTTGCAGAAGAACATGGGCTGGTTCAATGGTAAATATTCATTCTCTTAACTAATTCTGAGAACTCTGCACTAACACTAATTTTTAACTATTGAAAACTGAAAGAATCAATTGTCTGTAATTACAATATTTATATGCTTTATACCGTAACCCTATTTTATAATGAACTGTTGCTTCAGAGAAACAAATTTTACCTGCTTTGCTTTCTTTAAGAATCCTGCATTAAAATTTTGTTCATACTTCTTTGCTATAGTAAGATCTATCAAAAAGGAAGAAAAGCAGCATTCTGCTCATGTGATGTCTAAATCCGTATTTTGTGGCTTAAAAAATCACTCTGAAATTGTTTATTTTATTCCATTCATTTTGTGCTGGCAATGCATTTTGCACTTTAAACATGCGTATTAATAACAGTTCCCTTGCCATGAGCAACTTTGACTTTGCATCAGCCTTTACTGCAAAAACAAAATCATTTCCTTCTGGACTGCAAGATTCCCTGAATGTTTCTTACTTATATTTTGGATTACACAATGTGTTTACCACTTCATAACCTATACTGCTTACATCTAAACACTCATCATAAACATGTGGCAGGAAAAACATATACATAACATGTTCAGTTTCATTACAGTTTGTAGATACTAACAGAGAGACAATAATATTTAAAGTAACTTAAAATACGTTTGGACAGTATATTTACACTACAGCTTCGAATACAATGTGAAAGTAACATAAGTACTATCTTAACACAGCATTTAAAACCAAATATGACAAAACCATACGGCCAAGTGTAAGCCGAAGCAGTAATTAATAAAATTCCAACTATAGAATGAATCTGATGAAAAATAAATTGCCAAAATGTGTGGTGCAGAGATAATTTTCTAAAATGTAAAAATAAGCCAAATCACGAGAGAAACCCAAAGACAAGAAATCAATGATGCAAGCACAAACATGTGCACACAAAGGACTAACAGCAACAAAGGACAGCCAGAGCTCACATAAAAAAAAACTATGTTCACGTCCACAATAATCTTCTTGGTAGAAAATGTGTCTTCTAGTAGTATATGAAGCACACGGAACTGTGCACAAGTCTGTCGTGTGTCCAATTACAGTAACACATGACTTACACACATCAAAAAACAAACAACAAAACTGGAACAATCCGACTCCCAGAGTGCCAAATAATGTTTGCCCATAAACATTACAAAACATGACATGAAAAAATACTAGTAATTAGCGACAATGCCACAAAAATTCAACTGATAGACGGCAGCGATCCACACCATTACTTACCGCCATACTGTCTTGCACATAACAGATTCTTCTGTTTCCAGCGCAATATTGCCAACTCAGACACCTAGTTGACAGTTGACTATGTGCACCAGGCTCGTGCATGGGAAATACAAAACACTCAGGTCCAATGCCAGAAAACTAATACGTACACAAGTCTATAGAAAGACACCTTTACATAAAACTTAAAATTTGCCCAACATATAGGCTATATACAAAAAAACTATGTTTGAACAGTATAATTTCCTTCAGTTTAACTGTGATTTTTAGAAACCCATCACAGAAAAAGACAACTCTGGGAGAAATGTTGAGGTGTGGGTGCCAACTTGTTAACTGTCTGACTCAGGTCAGCATAAGCTCTCATTTATCGAGGTTATGATTGACAAACAAGATTAAGGTTCCTCTTTACACTATCACTGGTACAGTGGTACAAATGAACCAATGCTGTTCTGTGTGAAAATTATTGATATAAAGTAATTGCAATATTTATGAAAGTGTGTGCATGGTAAAACAAATTTCAATTCCCAGTGTATGTGTGGTGGAACACAGATGGATCTGTATATTAGACTGTAAACCATTTTCATAGGACAAGTAAAAAACCCACACAATATACACTTCAAGGTCAATACCCATGACAATAACCAAATTGCTATTTATTATGAATATAAAACGAACATTTAATGAAATTAATTATTACCATGAGTGTATGTCTGTACCAAATAAGACTTTCACATGCACTCTGTAAAATAAAACAGTGAAACATGCATGAAAAAAATTTACTCATTTAATCTTAAGCTCATTTAGTTTGTAAAAAAAAATGTAGCGAATTTGTTGGCTCAAAACAAGACATATATTATGACGCAGTTGAGGGTAGACTATAATAAATGTCAAAAATTTAACAGTACAAATTATGATATACACATGAATTAACTT
Organism: Medauroidea extradentata; assembly: GCA_003012365.1. NCBI lineage: Eukaryota > Metazoa > Arthropoda > Insecta > Phasmatodea > Phasmatidae > Medauroidea > Medauroidea extradentata. Next base: position 35,358 of record PNEQ01007310.1, on the reverse strand, counting down.
TCAGCCCAGGACAAAAATGATACGGTACAAACTCCCCGATAAATTTCTGTATTTCAAAACCTTGCATAGTTAAAATTTTTGTCAACTGGTTCCTCAAGTTTTCTTAGAAATCGACGAAAAAAATTAATTTGTGCTTCACAGTTATTCAAATTACTTCAAGTCTACTGCCTACAACATTCACAAAAATATATATACAGTTTCTGCGGAATAGAGGAAGGGAGAGAGAAATCAAATAATAGTTGTGAAACTTAAAAAAATAAACTGTCACACAGTAAAGGTATTAATAGATAGCTTCCCTTTGTCAGTAGCCTGGTCAGTGACTACAAATGGGTGATCAATTTCAACTGAAATTGGTTCCTTTTAAATATATGGCACTGGCAAGGGTTTTTCATGACTGTATTGCAACCTGAATTGGAATATTTTGGTGATATTAATTATAGTTTACAAGAAATGACACAAAACAGAGTGTTGATAGTTTCTACAACTAACACTTCTCCCATAACACATGTGCTAAAATTTGATAAAATAAAAGGGGTCACACATCATTTCATACTATCATTTTATGTATACGACTATTAACAAAAAAAAATTTAATATATTAATGAAAAAAAAAACTGTGATTTTGCCACAGAGACCAGGGATCATACAGGTAAAAAGGGAGGGGGCTGCAACCCTGCTATAAATGTTATCTTTTAACAAATTATGTACTTACATGATTGCCTACAATATTACTTAATATTTACGTAAGGTATGAAAACTTATAATGTGTATTGTGTGTATTTGTGGGAATCAACAAAGAAAATTTTTTGTAAATTTGAAACCAACACCATGAATCTCAGGGGAAAAACATAAACTTGACGGTAAACATTTTAAGTTAAGTGTTTCTTTACCAAATGGCAAGAACATATCAAAATACCTGGAAAATTAATGAACATTACATATGATGCTCACAGCTCTATCACTTTCACTACAAAAACACTGCAATTTAACCATAAATTAATGAAGTGCGTTTACTAAATAGTGTAAAATTAAAATTAGGGTCGTTATGTAGTTGTGAAGCATCGTCTTGGTAGCTGGGAGTATAAGAAATTTTATTGTTTAGTTCTCATCCACTGCAACTTTTCCACAAGAGAATCGGTAAATCTTCTCCTAGATGTAAAATTTTAGTGTAAATTACACACAATTTTTTATGTCACAAGACAAAAGTCAGTTTTCACCAGAATAATGTTACTTACTTAAAAATTTAAAAAGTTACAATTGTTTTAAGTTTCATTATAAATTTATTGAAACCAATTAAAAATTATATGCAGACACGCCCATTTGCAAACATTATACAAAACCATTTTATACTCCAAATTTACTCTATTCTCTGAAAATAATGCATGTACGACTGTGTTTACACAAGGCAATTTGAAATAAAATAAACTTATCACACTTAATTAAAAGAAACATTTTGGACAATGACACACATACCTCTAAATAGTTTCATTAGTTTACATAATTTACAGTATCACTGAAAATGTGATTAAATTTTTTTACTTTTGCTGCTACATTTTACGATGTGCATTATGATCACATGAGTTTGAGTTGCAAATAATATATTCCTAGTTCTACATTTTGTTCCTAATTCTGTAAACCTTTCACTCAACATAATCTACCACACTGTTATGAAATATCCCGAGCCTAAACCTAAATAAATATTTTACACTGGTAATGCTGTGAACAGAAAATCTTATTTGCTGTGAAGTTATGAATTTAAATTTAATAGCTAAGTAACAGTTGGTGTCACAATGTATTGTTACTTCATTACATACGTGATATGTTTATACTGCACTAACTGCACAAACATTTATAAATATGTATTTCATGTACATCAGGTTAATATTATTTACATGTGCTTCACAAATGCATTTTGTGTTGCTATTTGGAACAACAGTGAAAAACGCACATTATAAGTTACTAAACATCACTTTAATATCTGCATACTCAACACCATTATTACAGCGACCGCCATCTTGGCTTACTCCTTGTACCACCCGTTGACACGGAATATAAATTACCTTGCTTACTTATGTACAACAAAATTGTTCAATATAACACTTTCCCTCAATTTTGCAATATACCTAGACCCTCAATACATTTGATTAGTTTGCAATAGGGCAGGGCTTTGGTTAAGCAGTCTGCAAATTGCTGGCCAGTTTCAACATAATACAACCTCAAAATTTTCTTCTCCATCACTAGATAATTAACAAAATGAAATTTCACTGAAGTATGTTTTGACCTTTTGGTCTCAAAAGTGTTGCACATTTTGATACATGACTGATTATCCTCATATATAGTAATGCCAATATCTGGAAGGTCAAGAATTACAGTCATAAGATTTCTAACATATAGACAATCACTTGAAGCACTAGCAAGGGCAACATATTTTGCCTCAGTACTAGACAGACTCATACAAATTTTTTTTTTACTACTCCAGGCAACATTGTTGCCAAAGACTCTCACAAAATAACCTGACACACTCTTTCTGTCACTTGTATCATTTGCAAAATTTGCATCAACATATGATTCTACAATGTTATCCCCATCATATCTAGAATAGCAAAGAGTGTAATCCCTCGTTTTGTTGACATACCTGAGAACATTTTTTAGGTGCCTAAAATGAACCTCATCATAGCTATTTTGGAATTTCCAAAAGTAAGTAATTACAAAACTTAAGTCTGGTCGACTCCCTAGCATCAGATACATTAGTGAACCTAATAGCTCTTTGTAAGGAAGTTCTTTCTTACATTCATTTGCTGGTTCCAAATTCAACTTGGGTTCTATGGGGATATTCAAACATTTACAACTGTGCATATTGAACCTCCGCAGAATTTTATCAACTAACTTCTTTTGCCCTATTTTAACAAGACCCCTTTTCAACAGTTATTTCAAGCCCTAAGAAATTGAATACTCCTGAATTGTCATGCATCTCCTTCACTTCAAATTCTCTTTTCAATTCCTCTTTAAGAGAGCTTATTTTTGTATCACTGTCAGATACAATGAACAAGTCATCAACATAAACAATGATATACACATTACCCCTCACAAAAATACATGGATCAACTACATTCCTTTCAAATCCTAGATGCATTAGAACATCTTTCAAACGATTATACCAACACAGGGAAGACTCTTTGAGACCATACAATGACCTTTGCAACATGCATACAAGGTTTTTGTCATAGTTCTCTATGTTCACGCCCTCGGGAATTTTCATGTAAACTGGTACTTATAACTCTACATACAGGAATGCACACTTAACGTCCAATTGGTCGAAACACCATTATTTCTGGACTGCTGTCGACAATAGACTTCTGAGTGATGTCATCCGAGCAACTGGTGTATAAACTTCTGTTTCTGCCATCGAGCCTTGAAAACATCCTCTTGCGACAAGTCTTGCCTTCTTTATTTTCTAGCCCATGATCTCTTTTTCTGTAAATATCCACTTTGAGTCGATAATGTTCACTCCCACTGGCTCTGGAACTAATTTCCATACATTATTCTTGTCTAACGTGTGAATATCCTCATCTATGGCATTCTTCCATCCATCTTCCATTGCTTCTTGAAATGTATTCGGCAACTCCGATGGTAGTAGACCCGCTGATAACGCAGTAATAAGGCTGGTGTGAAAATCTTGCAACTTTTCTGGAAGTTTTTTCTTTCGTTGACTTCTCCTTAGTGCATTTACCTGGACCACATTCTCATCATCTTCTGAGAATCCTAAGAAATCTTCCTCAACTTCTTCCTCAGGAGTTACACCATCTGTCGGGCCATCTTCAACATTTCGAGCAGGACAGTCAAAGATGAATGTTTCGTAATCCTGGGTTTCACTTGCAACAGGACGTGGCCCCAAATCTTCTTTAAACTTGACACTACAGGCTGTGACGATTTTGTTCTTGCTCTCATCTCATAACCTATATCCATTATTAGCGTAGCCCATCATAACTAATAGCCTTGATCGTGGGTCAAGCTTTCCTTTTACATTTTCTTTTGGTATATGGGCGTAGGCTATTGACCCAAATACTCGCATCTTACTTAAATCACTGCAACCATACCAGATGTCAGTAGGAGACCCTTTTTCCAAGGATGAGGTGGGAGTTCTGTTTAATGTGTAGGTTGCAGCGTAAATAGCTTCACCCCAGAATTTCTTGTCAATATTGGAATCCAGTAACATACATCTTGCAGCATCTAAAAACGTCCTATTCAGACGCTGGCTCACACCGTTCAATTCCGGATTTCTAGGGACTGTGTATTCCACCTGGATACCCTTAGATTTACAAAATTCTGTGAATTGTCCAGAGCTGTACTCACCCCCATTGTCACAACGAAAACGTGAAATTCTTGCTCCACATTTTGCAGTTACCAATATCTCATATTCTTTGAATTTTTCAAGCACTTCCGACTTGTGTGCAAGTAGATACACCATAGTGAAATGAGAAAAATGATCTGTAAACGTTACAATGTACCTCTTATTATCATATGTCAGGGGAGTAATTGGGCAAATTACATCTAAAGATACAACTTCAAGAACTCTACTAGGCTTCTTCTCTGAAGATATGCTTTTGAAATTCTTTCTCATCTGTTTACCCCGAACACATACGTCGCAGAAAGTCTTTGGAGGAAAATATGATGAATGAGACATTCTTCTATGTAGCATGTCTGCATCACTTGTCAACAAGGCAATGCTCGTATCGATTTTAAGTTTGATCACGTAAAGATTACTGATCAAAGTCCCAGTCAACATAACCTCACCATTTTCAGTTACAATTTTTACTTCTGCTTTTTCAAATAACACTTTAAAGGAGTGACTCTCAATTCTTTTAACGGACAACAAGTTATATTCCAGGTTATCACATGCCAGTACATCTTTCTCAAGGTAACAGGCTTACCTTCTTGAGTAGCTAGATGGAAATTTCCAATCTTCTGTGCTTTAAGATGAACACTACTTTTGGCCTTTGCGATGTTCAAATTTACATCTCGCGATACTTGTAGGTATTCTTCGTACTTCTTGTTTACCAAATGATTGGTAGCACCAGAGTCCACGACAAAATGAATTGATGAACTGTCGGACACAAGACACTGTTCGTTTACATCCGTTTCGCGTTCGCAGTTATGAGCTGCAACAAAGGACATGCCGCCATCAGGTTCACGGCCCCGCTGATCACTTTTTGAACCATTGTAATGCTTTTGTTTTCTAGGAAAAATGCAATCACTTTTCTTATGACCCGGGCGTCCGCAGTTGTAGCAATCATATCGGAACGGCACATTATTCCGAGTCTTGTTTACATCATCATGATTATCCTTCCGCGTGTTTTTAACGAACTTTTTCTTTGAAGTAAATGCTACCAACCTTTCTTCGTTGTTCGATTTCTCGCCCTGCCGTATTTCTTCTTGGATTAATGCATTCTTCACATAATGCAAGTTGACATCTTCTGGATTCTTACAGAAAATTATATCTATAGCACGAGTCACAGCATCATAACTTTCTGGCATTGACGAGAGAAGGAGAGTTATAATTTCGGGATCTGACACTACACCACCCGAACTTTTGAGTTCGTTAATTGTATTTTTGAACACATTGATGAAGTCTTTCAAACTTCCCGAAACAAACTTGAAGTTTCTTAGCTTTCTTTGGAGATCCACCTGTCTACTGATCCCTTTCTTGATGTATGTAGAATCTAACGTATCAATTATCTCCTTGGCTGTGGACTTATCCATGAAAGATTCTAATACACTGTCCGCCAAACACTGTGTGATAATATTCCGAGCCTTGACATCATTTAGCTTGTATGTATCCAATTCCTTTCTGTCTTCGGGAGCTTTCTGTGTGATGACTTCTGCTACACGTGCCTGCTCTAAAACCAGCATAACACGGTGCTTCCAGAAAATGTACCCCGTCACTTCAAATGCTTTGATGTTTCCAACCTGTTGCTGTAACGGCATCGCCATTGTGTCGAAAAACTTAATTCACGTTTCCACTCTATGTATACCAAATACCAATTCTGCCGGATATATCCTCCGTTTCCTAAGCCGATACTGGATCCATAACCTGTTGCTATTTGGAACTACATTGAAAAACGCACATTATAAGTTACTAAACATCACTTTAATATCTGCATAATCAACACCATTATTACAGCGACGGCCATCTTGGCTTACTCCTCGTACCACCCGTTGACACGGAATAAAAATTACCTTGCTTACTTATGTACAACAAAATTGTTCAATATAACATTTTGTTCCAAAAATGATGATGTTTGTATCAACAGGTTTGACATATTCTCTAACACACACCATACATAATAAGGTACCTACAAAATAATATTTCAGTATAAAAGTAAAAAAGTAACTTATATGTGTGAAGAAACATTTTAGATTCTGCCAGCCTCATTAAAATACATCCCACATACTCCACCATTTTGTAACTGTCCGGTGAAGAAAGCCATAGCCTGGGTTGAAACTGTAATTTTGTCACTGGTTCCTACAACTTGTTCATTGTGACCTACTGCTGAATTACCAGCAAAAGATTATTTTATAAATGTAAGCACATGTTGTTCAAAAATGAAACATAACTTAAAATGCTGTTTGCGTTGATAAAAGTGTTTCATTCTATTCCTGACTAAAATTAATTTCAATCTCTCAATGTCTAAAAATCTGTATACAACTTTGTGTAAAACAGTAACACAATACTTTCTCAGTAAATATTGCCGGTAAATCATAAAAGTTGGCAAGCCTAACTGATACATTTACACTAAACGGCATTTTAAAAGTAATATGAGTGAAGTTTGCTTATGTCCAAAAACTAAACCAAGCCAATTTCTTTTAAGTGCTTGATCAAGGCCTGGCTAACCTCTGGTGATAGAGCGCTCTGGCTGTTTGATCAAGAAAGCTTGGTTTACTCTAGTAAGTAACTTTTCATAAACGTCCAAAACTACGGCCCTAGGACAAAGTGACAAGAAGATGACTGGAAGCCCCAGTAGTCAGCAAGCATTGACGTTAGTGATGGCACATCTACTTTCTTCCATGCTCTATGGTCTGCTTTGTGTGTCGTATACAGGATGTAAATGAAAGTACGTTACAAACTTCGTGTGGTGATTCCTTGTCGAAAATTAAGTACAGTTACTTAAGACGACTTTTCGCTTAGCACACTTCGTAAGGGAGCAATACGCTCTCGAAAAATGAATTTCAAACTAGTTCATTGGTACAAAATCGTAAACAACATAACAAATAAATCATAATTCGCCGGATACTATGTTCTGCTAACCTTATCGACAGACCGTGAAAAATGTGTTTCGATTAACTTACACCTTCATCAAAATAATGGGGGTGGTCACCCCCTTTTCGGCTTAGACGTTGGTGCCATCAGATGTTATGGACATGCAATGCTATAATTTTCTATCAAGAGACCCCGATGAACCAAAAAGATCGTCGATTGGACGATTCGTGCAAAAATAGCATGTGCTTGATGCCGTCTGTGTGGAAATCTTTTACGATACATTCGTGCAGCTAACCTGCCACTGCACTTAGCTTCACCATAAATCAATACCATATTGGTAAGCTCAGCATGCCCGTACCTTTCCATGTTCACTGTCTCACGGACGTTTGGTTTTGATTGCAACCCAGTTATTGTGAATAGTATGACAAGCCCACATATCCCGGCACGTCAGAGTGTACCTCGTCGCAGTCTAATGGGTACTCCGGCATGCATTACATGCTAAATGGAGGAGGACGTGGGGAGTGTGCACGTATCAGGGCCAAGCCTCAGACAACTTACTGTTTACAGAGTACAGAACACAAAACCATCTGTGCATCACGGAGGGAATGATATGGAAAAACCTCAATGGTGACTGGCATACATAGAATTGTGCGCTCCAATGTTTACTCTTCTTACATTACACACATACTAATTTGTGTACATTACATTGTTCACTTCATTTGGTTTCATACTACTACTGTGCAGAATAATTACATGTGTGTAGTACATTTCAATATTCCCGCAACATTTACTAACAAATTTGTTCTGCTACACCAGCCATCTATCAGTAACTGTTCGTAGCTCACACAAGGTCGCCCATAACGTGTTGTAGGTTTACAAACTAGCGTGGGGTACGCGTTTGTTACTAACTACTGCGTCGTTCAGCCACACCACCTGTGTAGTACGCATTGCCTACGTGGCAGTCCCCTAACACTGTCTTGTCCATTTTCTTGTAAATGCTTCACTTTATAGTGTAACAACAAGACGACCTTTTTTGTTCATCGGGGTCTTTTGATACAAATTATAGCATTGCATGTCCATAACATCTGATGGCACCAACGTCTAAGCCGAAAAGGGGGTGACCACCCCCATTATTTTGATAAAGGTGTTAGTTATTCGAAACACATTTTTCACGGACTGTCGATAAGTGTTAGTAGAACACAGTATCCGGCGAATTATGATTTAATGTTATGTTGTTTATGATTTTGTACCAATAAACTAGTTTGAAATTCTTTTTCGAGGGCGTATTGCTCCCTTACGAAGTGTGCTAAGCAAAAAGTTGTCTTAAGTAACTGTACTTAATTTTCGACAAGGAATCACCACACAAAGTTTGTAACATACATTCATTTACATCCTGTATAGCTCTCACTTTGCTTGTCATTTGCACATTGTTTGTGAAATGGACACTGCTGTTGCCTGTAGACAAATATACTATTAAAAAGCAAGGAAACACTATAAAACTATGTTGGAAAGTTATGGCGTAGCTACAATACAAAATTGAAAACTGAATTGGTAAACTATGTCACATTAATAATTGTTAAGCTTCTGGGAAACACAACGTGAGTTAATGTTACGTTTATGATTGGTAAGCATTTTTCAGTTGTTTCAGAACCCCAATTTTTGTGAAAAGTGTTATCAAGACTAAGTGAATGCTGCTGTGAACCAGGGATACAATTTGAAAGGGGTTGCCAATTTTAAGGGAGGTGAATAAGAAATTGTACCAGTATCAGTATATCATGAATTTAACTTTTAATGTAAGTAAAAGTAATACAAAAGGTTAAATAGTTGAATGCCATTCATTTTGAAACAGACAGAATCAGGTCAATTTTCATGAGGCTGATATTTAGGTGAATTGAGAGGGCTTACGACCCTTTAACAATGAGGTCTTAAGTGCCAATGAGGGTGAAATGAGGTGAAGGAACCACACAACATCCATGCCCAAGCCGGGATTCAAACCCAGGTCCTTCACACAGTAGACCAGCACCTAACCGACAACGCTATTCAGATATGTGTTATTTTAATTTAAAATGTTCACAGCAACAGTGTACTTAAAAAATTCTCCTAAAGAGAAATTGGTTATAATTTACTACGAATACTATGATATATGATAACTTATGGTACTAGTAGAAACTGTGAAAAATATGTATCAATACTAAAATATCTCATAGTGTTTAAAAAATGTGGAATTTGTTATAAATATTACACAATATATCAGTTTTCTATTTTAAATGATAAAATAAGTTACAGACAATACAAGAAAAGAAAAAAAAAATAGCAACCTTATTAATATAGTTCTTAGATACAAGCACTCACTGTCAAAGTAACTGGTATCCTCATCATGGTCAAGCTGTGGAACGAACTGTGCCTTTTGGCGAAGAAGGGAGTTCCAATCCACTCCATAGAAGTACTGATGTTCTTTCACTTCCTGTGCACTCACTGTACCCAGTCGCTCCCGAGGACTCTGTTGTAACAGTCCAGTAATTAATTCTTTAGCTTCAACTTGTACTGGCCAGTCTTCTTCTGCTGGCCATTCTATGTCATCTACAAGAATGCAAAATTTGAATGTGTTTTAAAATGCCACATCAAAAGTAAAAATAAAGTGATTAGAAGCATGCAAGCATTCTGAAAACTTTGTTGACCATCAGCTCAGAATGTATTGCAACGAGAACACACAATAACATATTATATATACATACATACGCACACACATATACACATATACATCTGTACATACATTTTTTATGTGATATAATATTCATAACATCAATAAATGATATACATAGAAATTTAAAAAAAATAATACTAACTGGCTGACCTTTGTACAAACTAATGGCATAAAAAAATTAAACAAGATGACTAAACACTTTTAAAACAAGAGAAGATAATGTTTTTAGTGAAAAAATAGTAGAAAAAGAAGAATGTGAAACTTCTGGCCTCAAGAGGCATGATATTTTAACATATCGTAAAAAGGAGATGTGTTAAAACAACACTGGTCTATATTATTATAGGTTTCTGTATGATTACCCTTGATAAAGAAAAATAACTAAAATGTGTATTGTCATTAACAACTGCTTTTCAGAGGTTTCTGTTCAGCCAGCTAGAGAATAAATAACTGGCTAGGGTATACATACCTCTCATACTAATCAGTGAATATTTTATCTTTAGATATCAGTGATATTATTTTTTTTTAAATGCTACAAATAAGGGAATTAACTAGCAAGTTAGTTAATACTTTGATTCAAAAACTACAGGTATAGAAAGGTTTGTAGCTACAAATCAATTCAATTCTTTGCTGTCCTGTCGACTACAATATATGCAGAACTTGTACAAGTGGTATAGGACTCAGCATTAAATTATATACATACATACTGTGGCGTTTCGCTCTTGCACAAGTACCTGAGCTCCACTCGTCACAAATGTAGCACACCAGTCCTCCTAGACCAGTGTACTAGCTCGGGGATAACCCAGCCAAAACAGGCAAGGTTATATGCTGGAACATATCTCTTGATCGGTGGTCATGTACTCCAGAATTTATTAGTAATAATTTTGTAAGTTATGTCATATTGTAGACCAAATTTCGAATTTGCACAGTCACCGTCAGAATTTTAAAAGAAAAGGTTCGTCCCGAAATAATATACCTTACTATTTTCCACTATTTCTGGTTTATTATATTACTGTTTACATCGGCACGAAATACATTATCCCAGTCTTGGCACAGTAGATCCGATTCACAGAAAGTTATAAGCAGAAACACAGCATCTCTATATCAGGCGTTTAAATTAGGCAAGAAATTTGCACACGGTGTATACACACGCGGCGAAGAAGAACGAGTAGCCATCCTGGCTCTCTGCACCTAGCGGCCTATATGCACGGGCAGAAACGAATTTGGTAGATTTAAAGATTGTCCGAAAGAAGGTTAAAGAAAAGAGACCGCGGTGCTACCCGTGCATGTTAAGTTTTCACTCCCTAACTTCACTTCATCAAGTATTCTTAGGCCGCAGCCACGCGCACGTCCGCTCTGGATCGCGTCACGACTTATTCTAAAATGGTGGAGGCAAACATTCCAGAATGAAGGGCGAAGGGGCGCCACACACTGTGCTCTCATTGGCTGGTTCTCGGTGGCGTGACCTTCGTCATTCGTTCCATGATCTAGAACCCTCTAGGGCACAATTATCAACTACGCATTAAACAAACGGCGCCAAAACTCCCGCGGAAAAAACTAGAACACACAAAGAAAACAAAGCTATTGCCTCCTACCAAGGCCACCTGGCCATAACTATAAACATTACATCCTAACTAGAACATTAAGGAAAAAATGACTGTGTCTCTACTCTTCCTTCCCGAAACCGAGACCACTGAAAATAATCTTACAATTTTAAACATATTAGAAAATTACGATCACATAAGACATTAATTCACCAAATAAAATAAAACACCTTGTCTTGCAATGCTACAATACATATACATTTACAATACATATCAACATAGAAGGTACAATATGTCACCTGTACTTGTTGGGAGCCCATCTCTAATGTTATTAGACAAACATTTACCATCAATGAACACTAAGATGTTGAACTCAATTGAACATAATATCATTACTATTTTCACTGATAACTGTATCACATTTTTGCACCAAGAGAGCTCTGGGAGTAAACATGAGACACTAGACACCAGCAACAATAAATTTCGTGGTTATATTTCCCCTCAAAGAATCTTCAGCATCTCGAGGACAATTGAGATGCGGAGCTACTTTCAATAAACCTCAATACTTACAAGCACAGTTACCAGTTACCATACAAGAAAAGAAATTAAGATGTATTTATTATCCTCCGCACATTATTCCAATGATGAATATTTTATGTAGTAGTGAAAAAGATAGGTTGCACACGAGTTTAGATGAGGTTGGACAGCTAATAATTGCAAAAACAATTTTCCTCCCTACCATCCTTTCCAACCAAAGCCATAATTCAGGGTGTCAGCCTCACATATGGATCCATTTCGAGGTCATTACACATTCATCACTAATCAGGATGTTCTGAAACTGGTTTCATGAGTTTCTCATTAGGTTGTAGCCATCAAAGGTGATGGTTCGCTTTTCCTGTAGATCATCTGTTCTGGTGTATTGTTTGGCTTTCTGAACCGCCTGCAACATTTTGGCCCTGCTATGATGACCAGTCAAGTCTAACCGGATTTACTGTCACAGGACTATTGGTACAAGAAGCTGTAAGCTATCAAAAGTTTCACTTATTTATCGAAATATAATCAGGGGTTGTTAAGAATAGAACTTATCTTTACCCAACCAGTCTTGTGCAGGAATGTTCTACAGTTGTAGGAGTTTCGGTTTGCTGGCTTAGACTGTTTGGCAAAGACTGATAACCTATGTAACCTATTTTAAGCACAATTTTTCTTGCTGCTAAGGATTTAGAGGAGGGAGTTTCGACCAGCATTTTGCTGGGTCAAAAATTGCTGTAGGTGCTCGGCATGCATCCAGAATCTAGCTGGTGGATGACCAAAATAAAATATTTTTGCTTCTAAGTCCATCTTTTCCTTACATCACGTCACAAAATATTTCATAAGCTTTATTACAGTTATTTATTTAAGAGTGGGCCGTCATTTAAAAGCTTTGCAAAGTGACGGTAGAATATATTTTCTAGTGTTCCACCAGAGTTTCAGGAAGTTAAAGGTTGCTACTTAATCTAGAACGACCAGAACCTGTTTGGAATCAATTTAGGCATAGATCTGAGAAATAATTTTCAAGTAGTCGTACTCACTCACTGCATCCATCAATATTTTCATAGCTGATAAATCCACACACATCATGGTTTACACCTTAATAGTAAAGGTAAAGCTGAAGTAGCCGAACTAATTACTAACTACCATGAATCTGTGAAAGTTGATGTATTCTCTTCTGCATGTCTTGTAGCTGTATGATGTTCATTTGTTACTCTGTTGTGATGTTCATTTGTTACTCTGTCGTGGCACACCCTATAGGTGATGCAACTTTTTTTTGTCAGTATGTAACGAAGATGGCGAAATGGTATGTGTTGATGTTTTTGGCATAGTAAAAACATGAGAAAATTAACAGGTTATGGGCCCAGACCCAAAGCGCGAGAGTTAAAGGAATATAAAGTGGAAGCTTGTTTTCTTGTGTGCGTACGTCGAAAGTGAAATAAATATTTCTGTGCAGTGTATTTCCAGAGAGTGAGTAGCATAGTTAAGCTATGGCAGTAAACACGAACACAAGTCCATTTCCTCAGCTAACGGATACAAACTTTCGAAATTGGAAGTTTCGTGTATTGGCGTTATTGGACGAAAAAAGACTCAAGGGAAGTGTAATTGATGAGACGTGGAAAATTAAGGAAGGCAAAGAGTTGGAAACAGAGATAAACATGGATCGTCGAGGAATGTAATTATTAACTGTGTAACGGACAGACATATCGATTATGTGATGGACGCGAAGATAGCATTTCAGATGATGTCGTCTCTAAGCAAGGTCTTTGAGGGGAAGAGTGCGATATCAAAAATGTTCGTGCGCAAGAAACTGTTAACCTTAAAGTGTATTACGCCTCTTCAAGAACACTTCAATAATTTTGATTGTTTAGTGAGAGATCTAGAGGCTATGGGGTCAACCCTAGAACAAAATGATCTGGTATGTCATCTGTTACTAACCATACCAGATCAATACAAAAAAATTGTGACGGTTTTGGAAATATTGGACACGGAGTTAACATTAGAGTTTGGGAAGTCGAGGCTACTGGAAGCGGAACTAAAAGCGTGTCATGCACAGGATAATAAAGAGGATGGAGAAGCATCGTTCGGGGCATCGATGAAGAAAACCAGCAGTCTACAAGATACCCAAGAAGAAGAAACATCCTTCGGTGCAACACGAGCGACGTATCCCATCAACAGATCTGTAAGAAGATGCTACGAGTGTGGAGACAGCCAACACTTATTCGCAGATTGTCCCAAGAGGAACTTCAGAAACATGTTTCGCGAAAGAGGGAGAAGCAGATACCCGAGGCAGTCTCATTCAGGATTTCGAGGTCAGTCAAGTTATCTATGTGACACGTAAATGAGGTTATGTTTGTGGCAACAACATGTAATAGTGTGGTTAGGAGAGAGAAAATTCAGGAAGGGAGTGTGAAATTAATTTTGGACTCGGGATGTACTGACTACCTTGTGACATCGGACATTGAGACTTTAATGACAGATATAAGTGAAATAAGTTGCCCAATCAGAATTAGTGTTGCAAATGGTGAGGAGCTAATTGCGCATAAGGGTGTTTTAAGAGTACATGCAGAGGGACGAGTAATTAGAATAGAGGCTCTAACTGTACAAGGACTTACATTGAACCTATTGTCAGTAAACAAAATTGTGAACTCGGGGAAAAAGAGTAGTGTTCACAGAGAATAAAGCGGAGATAGTAGACAAGGGAGGTTTACGAATTATCTTTCTTAATTCTGGAAAACTCTATGTTGGTCAATTTGATCTTCAAGTGGAGAGTTGTAACCTAACCTCAAAGGATGACCTATGGCACAGGAGGCTAGGCCATTTGAATAGGAAAGGACTGAAGATATGGGTCTACCTTTCTTAGAAGAAGTGTGTGATGCGTGCCGTCAAGGAAAGGCAATTCGACAACCTTTTCCAAGGAACCTATCCCCACAGTCAACTCAGATTGGTGAATTTCTACATACGGATGTCGGGGGACCAGTAAATATTCCAACCAGCAACGGAGAAAGATATTTCCAGACAATAATGGATGACTATTCACATTTTTGTACGGTATATCTGCTCAGAAACAAAGAGGAAGCTGCAGAAAATTTGATTGACTTCGAGAGACAACTAGAGTCGAAGTTGGGAGCAAATTGTACGACCCGTGTACGGAGCGATAATGGTGGAGAGTTTACGAGTGAGAGGCTACAGGACTTCTGTAGGAAGAAGGGTATACAACTGGAATACACTGCACCCTATTCTCCTCAGAGCAACGGGAAGTGCGAGAGACTGAATAGGACACTGCTGGACAAGGTCAGAACTATGTTTGTAGAAACAAGCCTACCGAAACACTTATGGGGTGAAGCGATATGTATAGCAGCATTCCAATTAAACCGGTCACCCACAGCAGCACTTAACGATGGTATTCCAGCAGAGATATACAACACACACAGCTTGAAGCATTTTTAGGATTTTTTTTATATAGATACCGTATTTGCCGGCATGTAAGACGACCCCACACATAAGATGAGTCATGGTTTTGAAGGTACAAAATCTTGAAAAAAAAGTTAATTCTTATTTTGAAATTCTTCTTTGCTAGAAACATTAAAAACTTAGTTTAAATATTTCAATGCATTTATTACCGTCATATAAACATCATAGTATACACATAAACTAATAACATTGGCTACCACAGCCCTCCGGGCGGCCAAGAGCCAAGGAAATAAAGAATTGGTTTACTCCTGAGCTGGATAGATTAAGAGCATCAGTAATAACATGGCATTTAACTACTAAAACAAAGTCTAAGATATTATCACCCGATAATAGCCTTAGAAATCTATATAGAGCACAGATTAAAAGAGCAAAACCAAATACAAATGAAGATTTCATTAATAATTCAAGCAATAAATGCAAAGCTGCATGGAAAGTAATGAAAGGTGAAACAAATTGCACCAATTGTTATGAAAATGAAATCACAATTTCAGCTGCAGATTTCAATTAGTTTTTTGTGAATATATGTGATTTTTTTTAGACACAATGATCATGATATTGAATTAGAAATGGTATTAGAACTATTAAATTGTAAAAAGATATAAAATACAAAATTATTTAGATAGACTGAAGTTTATTTGATGTTAGTAAAGCAATTAGTAGCCTAAGTAATATAAAAACGGAAGGTTACCATGGACTACCTATCTAATTATGTTATTAAGCAATTAAATCATGAACTGCAATTCCCTTTGACCTACTTAACTAATTGGATGTTTATTGAGGGTGTATATCCCAATTGTTTTAAAAGCAACTGTAACAGTGCCAATTTATAAGAAAGGAGATAATAAGTGTATGAATAACTATAGGACTATCTCTTTGATTTCAATAAAATTTCAAAGGTAATTGAGGGTGTAATAAAACTAAAAATATCAAATTATTTTGAATTTGATAATCCATTCACTCTCTCTCAATATGGTTTTAGAAGTAATATGTCTACAACCAGAGCAGTAGAACGATTAGTAAGATATGTTATAGACTGACTAGAACTAAAAACTGAAGTAGCTGCAATGTTTTTAGATCTAAGTAAAGCTTTCAATATTGTTAATCATACAGTATCAATAGAAAAACTATACTTTTATGGTATTCAAGATGTAGAATTAAGTCTCATGAGAATTTAAGTGATAGAGAAACTGTTAAAATAAGAGATAAATATTCAATTATTAAACATTTTTAATGGAGAATCCCAAGAATCCATTACAGGTCCTCTATATTTTTAATATACATAAATCATTTGCCTGGTAATGTACAAAATTCTGAATTTATTCTATATGCCGATGATACAACATATTTAGTAAATTATAAAGACATTAACATCATAAATAAAAATTAACACAGATTACTGAAACATCTTACATTTGGTTTTAAACAAATAAATTAACAGTAAATAAAGAGAAAACTGAATCTATCTTATTCAGTTTTAAAAAATCTTTAGAAAATATGGTTGTGAAATTTTTAGGTATATATTTGGATAATAAATTAAGGTGGAAAACTCACATACTTAACTTGAGTAAATGTTTATCAAGAGTTGCATATTTATTTTAAGAAAATTGAAATTTTACACCAGTTTTAACATGGTAATAAACTCATATTATGTTTTAATTTTTTCATGTGCATCTTATACAGGATGTAACATAAGTGATGGTCAATAATTCACACATGGAAAGTACTGGCCAAAAGAAGCTACAAATGTCCAGTAAACATGGGTCCGGAAATCAACCGTTGTCGAGATAGAACACATTGTTTGTTGCAGTTGATCGGTATGTAGGAACACATGGAATTTCTAATCTTTAAAGAAGGTGTTCAAAATGTTGCCCATGCATCTGAATGCAACACTGAACTCGTCTCTGAAACGAGTTTCGAATCCTCTCAGGCAGTCCAGGTGTATTCTGTAAATGCTGGAAGGCTGCTTCAATTCGCAAGCGTAATTCTTCAAGAGAGTTGACCTCAGCAGCATTGACCAGGCTTTTGACATGACCCCACACACAGAAATCCATGGGATTTAAATCCGGTGACCTTGGAGGCCATGGTACAGGTCCTCCTCTAACTATCCAATGTTGACCATACCGTCGAGTTAGAAGCCAGCGCACACATAATTGAAAATGTGCTGGAGCACCGTCATGCATAAACCACATGTTCAGGTGTTGGTTCAGTGGAACATCATCATCATGAAGCAGATTTGGAAGTACAGTACGCAGAAACTGTCTGTACCGATCTCCAGTTAGTCTCTGTGGTAGGAAGTGTGGTCCAATTATGCGGTCTCCGAGCAGTCTGGCCCAGACGTTCAACAAAAAACCTTGCTGATTTCATGACACGTGTGTCGCATTAGGACTGATATCGGCCCAAATGTGACAGTTATGGAAGTTGAAAATGCCGTCACGGGTAAACCCAGCTTCATCCGTGAACAGAATACTGCTTACAAACAGGGGGTTCAAAGTATACTGTTGTTGTATCCATTGGCAGAAATTCTCTCTAGGAGGGAAGTCTGCATTGTTGAGAGCTTGCACACACTGGAGATGATACGGATACTGCACACACTGGAGATGATACGGATACAGTAATTGCTGATGTAAAATCTGCCAAACACTCATATGACTCAGCACACGCTCCTGGATAGCAATCCTCCTTGTTGAAGTACTCGTACGTTCGTGTACAATGTCTAACACCCTTTCCGCAACATCAGGTGTTATGGATCTGGGTCTACATTCTCGTACATGGTGTGTGAAACTCCCACTTTCTCGAAGGCGCTGACGTAACCTCGTAAATGTACGTCTGTTGGGCTGCCTGTGGCGAGGAAAAGCTTCTTCATACAATCGTGCAGCCTGAAGTGCACTGCCATTAGCTTTGCCATACATGAAGTGCATGTCAGCGTACTCTTCATTAGTGTAACCTCCATCCATGGTGCCTTTACTTTCGTAACTGATTGTCTATACAGCACAGTGCATGAAGGAAGCGAGGAGAGTAGTTGCGCATGCGTCAACAACCTGATAGGCGAACCCATATCTTGAGATACCAGCGTAATTACCTAGGAAATCAAACACGTTTGAAGTTAGTTCCCAATTCGACTTTTTACGAGAACTCGACAACTGTTCATTTCCGGACCCATGTTTATTGGACATTTGTAGCTTCTTTTGGCCAGTACTTTCCATGTGTGAATTATTGACCATCACTTCTGTTACACCCTGTATATGGTATTATATTATGGGAAAACTCTAGTGCAGCTAAAATGATATTCACATGGCAGAAGAAGACCTTAAGAACTATGATGGGTACAAATGATAATCAATTCTGTAAAGATTATTTTATTAAATTAGAAATTCTTACAGTACCTTGTATTTATATATTGCAATGTCTATTACATGCTAAAAGAAACTTACATCATCTCAACATAAATGGTAGTATTCACACTCATGAAACCAGAAATAGACCTCTAATCGATATTTCACAATTCCGTTTGACTAAAACACATAAGAATTTCAATAATATAAGTGTGAGCCTATTTAATAAATTACCTTTAAATGCTAGGCATGTAACTTCTAAGAAATTCAAAATGATTTTAGAAAGATGGTTGTCAACTACAGCTATTTATAACATTAATGAACGTAATAATGCTGATTTTAAGGATTTAATATTTTAAATATTGATTTGAGTTATGGTTACACCAGATATTTGTTATGTGACTAAACAATGTATGTATAAAATTTATCTGTAAATGTAATATTATGTAATAATTGACTCTGTCTACTGCATGTACTTATGCCAAATGACAATAAAACATTGATTGATTTATGGCCTCTTTCACTTTGAAATCACTCTGAAGTGGCTATAAAATTTTTTTTACAAGAATTTGTAAGTGTGCTGACCTTAACATTTTATACTCCATTTAACATAAGTTTGGATAAATTTGACAGCTTCTTATGGGTAATAATTTGTGATATTTTGTTATTTGTGTCACTACACAAGACAAACATTTCAGTACAAATTCTGAAATTGAATTCTCAGGTCCATTTTAGTGCTAAAATGTCTTTTATTGTGCAACAAATCCCAAATGACTGAAAATTATTCTCCATTAGTTGCTATCAAATTTATCCAAACTTATATGAAACAGAGTACACCAGACTTTAACAATGTTATTAAAACATTACATAAATTAACTGTTCTTAAGTAAAGTAGCACACCTTTTGTTTCATGAACTAAATGTTTCAGTAGTTTTGTAATACAGCAGTCTTAATCCAACAGTTTTATTTCAATATGAAATGAGGAAGTAAACATTTAGCCAAAATCTTGCCATCAATTGAACTTAGTTTAGTTGCAGGGTGACAAGTATAATTATCTAACAATATAATGGCTTCAGTTGGTTATCTCTTGTTTTTATTGAAAATGCACACACTGTGAAAAAATTTAATGCACAACAAAGTTCAAAAATTTCACCATTCATCCATGCTTCTTTCTGATGTATGTAGTGAATGGGCAGGTGATCTCTTTCTTTCATAGCCTTCAGGATTTTTTATTTCCAATAATCGGGTATTTTAATTTATGGTAACCACAGAAATTCCAGCTGAAGACTGAAGTTATTAATTTTGCACACATTTTGAACTTGAGTGCATCAAACAAGGCTTTGAAATGGTGAGTCCTTAATGCACACCAGTCTCACAAGCATTGTTAACTTTGTGGGATGTTTAATCATGCTTAACTATAAATTTGGAAAATTCATTACTGAATGCTGCAGCTGGTTCTATAATAGTGCTAAGCTATTCTCCTTGCACAGCAATTTCTTGAATTCCAAGCCTTTATTTAAATCAGCTCTGCCACCTGGATGAAACAACGAACTTATGAATACGTAATATCATAGAATACTTTTGCTATTTCCAACACCAATGGGACAGACCCTCAGCTGTTTTCTGTTTGACCCATAAATACAGAGCTTCATTCAAGTCTGCTAAGTTGGACATTTTCACTGATTTGTGATTTTATGGCAAACATGCACACACTATTTGTTTATGCTGTTGGGTGCTGGATGCGGAACTACGAACAAACACCACAACATGAAGCCTAATTGCGGCAATGCTTTAGAGTGGCAAGTCAAGGGTTCGGTTCCAGATCTGTTCTATGGTGCGTCAACAGAAGTTAGGACGAGTCGAATAGAGTGGATACCTCCTACAAGTGAAATACTTTGTTGAAGAAATATTTTTAGTGTGAAGTTGAATGAAGGTTAAAATTGTTTAGGAAAAGATACTATACATTTAGGATTTTGAACAGAGGAGGTCGGGTGTGACGGCATATACTTTTAAGGAGAATTTTGTCCTTGATTCTTCAGTTGAAGGGGGAGGGGGGAGGGAGAGAGATAGAGATATAGAGAGGGAGATAGAGGGATAGAGAGAGAGCTCAGGTATAGTTACAGGCAGTTACGTGTTAAGAGGGCAAGCCACAGCCACAGAGTTTGTCAGTATTTCAATGTTAAGTGGAGAGGTAGTAAATAAGGAAGATAATAAAACTCCAATTCTAAAACTTTCTGTTCACAGAATAACATAAATGAGAAGGATGGAAACCTCAAGAACTATCTCCCTGCTAGCCACACTGCTAGATTCAGCCACAAGTGATGTAGTGACAAATCTGGGAGAAGAAATTTCAAATAAGGGTATCATATTCTCTTAAAAATTATAATAATACTGTTTTAATTAGAGAGATGCTTGCAGAGGAGCTAAGGATGTTGCCTGTTCAGGCAAATAAACTAAAATGGAATGTTAATACCTTGCGAGGAATGCTCAAGCCCAGAACGATAAAAAGCAAACACAGTCTAATTAACGTGGAAAGTTATATATTAAAAATATTGTTTTGGACAGCAATGAGTAGCAATTCAGAATAAATTAACAGAAAAATTTATTATTTAATGAGTAGTAGGTAAGAGATGATATAAGTGATAGGAGGGCAAGTTGTTATATGAATAACATTCAAATGATTTTAGAGACACTGAAAGCTAATAGCCAGATTGGCTTTTGCTTTTACCAGGTTGGCAGAAGGCGTACAGGGGATGCAGAAACTTTTCCGGTGAGAATATTTAAGATGAATAAACAATTACATTAAATGTATCAACTGAGTTCAACTATGAGAGTATATGAAACTATTTTAATAGAAATTATACAAGAGGTCTCTATGTTCAATCAGGTTGTAGAGTTAACTAGTGTCAATAAGTTATTTTTTTAAAATTATATTACTCCGCCTGAGTTATTCAAGCTTTTGTGTGAGATAAACTTTCTTGCCAGACTTGATTTTCTCAACTGTGTATGTACGATTTAATTGTATCAATATTGACGTGTGTGAATATATGCTGCCATGGTCGGATCTAATGTACATATTTACGTAAAGTTACCATTAAAGTGTCTTAGTCTCAAGTTCAAGTTATACACAGCTATGGAACTACCAAAGCAGCTTAGTTAAACAATTTTTAACTACCATAAGGTCTGAGAGGCAGTATCTTGCTCTAAGTGGCTACAGATTACATTAATCAGAACTGATGGTGATTTGCGAGATTATGACATCATTACGAAAGATTCAATGACTCTGTATTCCTTATACACATTAATAATGTTCATACATTTGGCTGTTTTACATTCCAAGCATTGCAATTTTAAATTGAACAGTTAGTACAATCAAAGATTTTTTCCCTAAATTCTTCAAGCTCAGTGACGATAAAAAATAAATTTTCAGTGCACAAAATCCTATAGAGGCAACCACTGAATGCAAAGAAAGAAACTTCCCATAAATAATACTGAAACCTGCCAGCTGTAGTATGTTTTTTATTTTGCGCAGAGTGCGCTCTAAGTGCAGGGTTTGGGGGCACCTGGCTGTGAATGAGTGACCATGATCGCCGATCTGCGGATAGAGTGTTGCCAAGAAGTGTGCGACTTATCCTGTGTTCTGTGCAAAACCCCTTCCCTCCCTCCTTGCGCGTGCGCTGTGGGGCCGCAGCCGAGGCACCCACATCGCTGCAATTTTTCTTTCTGTTCCTACGACGCAGCGGATGGGAGAGGTTGAGGTAGGTAAGCGTGCTCCTGTTAGTCTTAATGGGGCTTCACCCCGCGTGGTAAAGGCCGTTGGCGGCGGCAATAAGTTTGTGATAGTAATGCATTAAGATTTATTTTTCTAAAAAACCCTTTCGGCACCGCCGTATAAATTACCCTTTGGTGGTTAGATTATTGAATTTGACTTAGTAAGATTTTAGGTTAAACTTTAAGGAGCCCGCGCTCCTACATCTGCCCTTTGATTCATTTTAATGTAAAGGTTTCAGATAAGTGTCTAATGTTTAAAGAAATTAGAGCATCTTAAAGAAATGTCTTGTTTTGGAATTTTCAAGCTTTGTATGCTCAGGAGTATTCAGTTGAGAAATGCTTGGTAAGAGATTGACGTTGCTAGGCTTGCTGCGTGTAAGTGTCGTAGGAACCAGCATGTTTAGGCACTTTAAGAGTTTGTGAGCGCAAATGCTCGAGGTTTGTTTAAACAGGCGTATTACTGGAAATTGTCCCATTGTAACTCATTTTTTATGTATCTCACGGCTAGAGTCATTTGTAAGGTCATCCAGAGCCGAACATGTAGAAAATACGCAGGGCAAATTGAATTGGGACGCCTTGCACTTAATTCTACGTAACAGTGCGTTATTTGTATTTCCACAGGCTTGAGAATGAATTGTATTGTCATTTAGCATTGTATTATTTGTATTTGAATTATATTCTCACTTGAGATATTTATACATGTTCATGTGGTAGAGCTCGCGCGAGCACCGACGTGATTGTACACGTTTTATGTCTTTATACTTGAATTGTATTCATTGGAGGTAATGAACGTAATTATGTGACTTATGCATAGTTTCTCACACGTGTGCGTGCCGCCACAATTTCACGCTCGTGTTGTAGAGCAATATGTGCTCGATAAATTGATTTGCGAAATGTTGTTCAGTGTCTCGTGGTTGCCAGTGTTGTAATAGCTTTCATTCAAGAAATTACTTATTGCAGTATTTTGTCCAACTTTTTGTTCTTAAAACGAAAGAAAATCAGAACAGCTAATAAACCTAGAATGAGTTTTGTTTGTTTATTTGGCCTATTCATAATAATTAATGGGTCAACAAATCTACGCGGCTACTCTGCTTCAGTGTCGTTAACCACTGTACCTTTTGTTTCATGATGTCTGCTGTGGGAGTTTCCTTTATATATTCCCTACCGAAAGAGGAACTGTCACAGTTCTTAGACAACAACAATGTATCGTTTCCTGTCGGCGCCGACGCCAAAGCATTGCGACGTCTGGCTGTGAATTATCTACGCGACAGCGGTTCTTCAGGACCTTCTACCGCCTCACAACAGGTAAGCTCTCTCTCGCCATTTGATGAGAAGTTGTTGTTTCGGTCCATTCAATCCTTGCCTAATCTATCCACCACAGAGCCGGGTCATGTGTTGACATTTTTAATTGCTGTTCAGAAAGTAGTAGATTTGCGCATGAGTGGTGAGCAGCAACTGTTACGCGCGCTGACTCTGAAGTGCTCTGGTTACTTCTTAAAGCTGTTGGCTGGACAAATAAGTAATCCTGTAGGCAGTTTTGAAGGCTTTAAGAAATGCATGCTGGAATTTGCCTTCCCCCCTCGTGTCTTTCGGCGCTGTTGTAGGGACTATGTAGAGCGGCCGCAAAGGCCTACTGAAACAGTTCAGGAATTTATAGACTCCATTATAGACCATGGCAAAGCTTTGGATATGTCTAGAACAGAGGGTGAATTAGTTGAGCAGATCGTGGAGAGTTTAGCCCCACAGGTTCGTGAGGCGTGCTCTTTGATTTTGGTTCCGCGGACCCTCCACGATTTGCGTACGATGACCTGTACTGTGCAGGGACGTCTGCTAGCCGATTTAGAGTATCGTTCTGCCTTCCCCCCCCCCTCCGCACTCTGGCCGCGGGAGTAGTACACCGAAGTTTGTAGGTCAGGTTCAGGCTTCTGGGTCAAGGTCGTGGCCGCCAGCTGTCGGCGCTCCGCCTAGTTCCGCGTGCAAGACCGGTGTACGGCGTTGTGCTAATTGCGCCATGAATGGACACGTTACCGCTGACTGCAGGTACGCGACAGTTCCCATAACGGAGCGTAAATGTTTTAAATGTCACCAGAAGGGACATGTAAGGGCTAATTGATCGGGAAATGCCGAGCGGTCGGAAAGTAAGTGGCGGCACTCCTGGCCGGCGAATTGATCGTCCGCCTTTATTTGGTTGTGTATTTGTGGTAGCTTGTTTTTTGGGGAGAATGGTGGACTCCTTGGTAGATACAGGGGCCACTTGTAGCGCGATAAGCCAGGATTTACTAACTATGTCGCCGCGCGGCGCTAGCTCTGTTTGTCCTCCGAGTTATCTTAATCGGGCGATAAGGGTTTGCGTCGCGAACGGCGAAATGATAATGTTGCACAAGTGCGTCAACTTACACTTTAAGCTTGGTCGGTTCTCTTGGACGTATCCCTTTTGGATTTTCCCCAACCTTAAGGTGGATGTGATACTTGGTCTTGATTTCTTAGGCCATGCTAGGGCGGTTGTAGGCCTAAATGCTTTACGCCTGAGGTTTGGGTTTTCTCCGGAGTCTCCGGTGAAGTTGTTTAGAAGACCCTACATTCCCTTTGTTAGCCCGTTCTGCGTTATGGAAGCCGACCATCAAGGTGCGCTAGAGGCGCTGCGTGAGGAATTTAGCGACGTTCTGACTACCCGTATAGGTAAATGCGACATTATGCCTTATAAATTTTCTTTGGCGGATGACGTCCTGATACAGGAGCGATACTTTCATTGCGCCCCGCCGAAGTTAGAGGCTTTTCGAGGTATTATCGACAAATTGTTGAATGCTGGAGTTATTTCTCCTTCGTCCTCAGAATACTGCTCGCCAGGATTTCTGGTTAAAAAGAAGGACAGTGGCTTCCGTTTGGTGGTTAACCATATTTGTTTTAACCAAAAAATTATTAAGGACCCCTTTCCTTTGCTGTCAGTGGAGGATGCTTTACAGCACTTAGGTCGGGCTCGTTTCTATACAGTTTTGGATTTGAATAATAGTTTTTATCAATGCCTTCTCGAACCTTCGTGCCGTAAGTATACTGCCTTCAGTACGCCGTGGAGCCAGTTTGAGTACAATCGTATTCCTATGGGAGCCAACTTTGGAAGCCAGGCGTTAAGTAGGGTCTTAGACCATGTTCTGTCGGAGTTTAAATTTCGGTTTGTGTTTAACTATGTCGACGATATCATAGTTTATAGTTCGATCTTTGAAGAGCATATGGACCACCTTAAGAAGGTGTTGATGCGTTTGCGCGAGGTCGGTTTAACCGTAAATCCTGCGAAGGTTTCCTTGGCTCAGCCCCAAGTTAAGTTCCTAGGCTATGTTGTCTCCCAGGGCCGATTGTTAATGGACCCTGATAAGGTTGCCCCTGTAGTGAACTTTCCCAGTCCTAGGACGGTGAAAGGCGTGCGAAAATTCTTAGGTCTTCTAGGTTATTACTCTAGATTTATTCCGCGGTTTGCGGAGATTGCTGCACCCTTAAATCTTTCGAAGCGTAAAGGTGAGGAATTTCAGTGGGGACCGGCCCAGGAAAAGGCCTTTGCGGTCCTCAAGAAAGCCCTTCTTCCCCTCCCCTGTTACACTTGCCCGACTTTAACAGGAGATTCGTCGTCCAGGTCGACGCGTCATCCTTAGCGCTAGGCGCGGTTCTTGCCCAACGGGATGAAAATGGTTTGGTTACGGTGGCTTTTGCCAGTCGTACCCTAACGCAAGCTGAAAGACAGTTGGGCTGTTATGAAAAGGAGACGTTAGCGTGTCTATTCGGACTTGAGAAATTTTCGTCGTATATAGAACACGACGAATGTGATTTGCATACTGACAACCAGGCCTTGAGTTGGGCGCTAAACCATCCTCAGCAGATGGGAAAGATTGGACCTTGGATCTATAAGCTTTCCTGCTTTAAGTTTAAGGTGCATCACGTGCGTGGGTGTGACAACGTTGTTGCTGACGTATTGTCACGCATGTATGATACCACGGAGTTCTGTGCCGAGCAGCCTTTCGCGGAAGAGGCGGTTGGGTTGCTTCAAGGCTTTCCGGAGTGCTTTGTTAGCATAAAAGAAGCGCAGTGCTTGGACCCCCTATGTAAGGAGATGAGGGATAAACTTAGCAAGGGAGAATCGTGTCCGTATTTCATCCGGGATGGGATGTTGTACTTCACAGGGAAAACTGGTAGGGCCAGGAAAATTATGGTGCCTGAGATCTTGCGGCCCATGATTTTGAAGTATTATCATGACTCCGTGTTCGGCAGTCACCTGGGCGTGAACAAAACGTTCAGGAAAATAGCAGTCACGTTTGCCTGGCCGGAATTGAAACGCGATGTTTCAATGTATGTGCGTGAGTTCGAGGATTGCCAAAAATGCAAACCAGCTCAACAGGCAAATGTTGGGTCTAATTCTAGCCAAGTAGCTGAAGAGCCTTGGCAAACCGCTCATCTTGACATTTTTGGCCCGTTTGTGCGTTCAAAGCGCGGGAACGTGTGCATTTTGATCCTTTTGGACATGTTTACGAAATTTGTTTTCCTTCTTCCCTTAAAAAATATGAAAGCTACCACTATAGTTAAGGTAATAACTGATTCTGTCTGGAAAATTTTCGGGGCCCCGGCCCATCTTTTGACTGACAACGCCCGTTATTTCACATCTGAAAAATTCAAAATCATGTGTTTTAAGTGGACGACTAAACACTTTATGTCGAGTCCCTATTTCCCGAAGGGAAACCAGGTTGAAAGATTCAATAAGAATCTAAAATCATGTTTAGCTATTTTCTATAATCAGAACCAGACCTCCTGGGATAATGACTTAGAGTTTATTACTCTGGGATTTAATTGCACGGAGCATGGCTCGACCGGCTACCCTCCCTGTGTTCCCTTCCTGGGTAGACATGTCTTACACCCCTTGTTGAACATGTGGGGTATTCCTTCACCTTGTCCTTCCTCTTCAGATACGGAGAGAGAGCGCCTTTGTGAGGCTGTGGCTAAGCGGCTGGCGACCGCTGAAGATGAAGTTCAGGCACGTCTAAATTTGCATCGTGTTCCTTGTCCCTTTTCGGTAGAGGATAAAGTATTTTGCAGAGCCTTTAATTTATCTAAAGCTGCAAGTCACCTAAGTGCTAAGCTTCTTCCTAAATTTAAAGGACCGTATGTTATTAAATGTTTTTTAGGCCCTAATACAGTATTTCTTCGTCTCCCTTAGGGCAGTAAGGGCATTAGAAATGCCCACATTTCTCATCTTAAAAAGTTTGTGCCTAAAGTAAAACACAAACGTTAACATTTAGCCTTTTTTTGATCATGTTTGTGAAGTTTGTATGATCCTACCGCTGTTTCGTTGTCCTTTACCTTTCCATGTACCCTGAGTCGCTGAAGAGGATGTCGCGCTGATGGAGGTGGAAGCTGAGATGTGTCGCGCCAGTTCTCCTCCTCCCCCCCCCCCCCCCGATGGCGCACTTCTTGTTGAGAGCTTGAACTTTGCGGTGGCCCGGATTGCTCCGCGTGCTCTCTCCCCGCTGCCGGACCGCGAGTCGGTCTGTTCCCTGGCTTGGATAGCTGGAGGACCGTGTGCGGAGTGACAGAGACGTCCGTCCCCACATCCGGAAGAAACCCCTTGAGCATATATGTTCTATGTGAACTATCTACGCTTTGTTCTTCGAGACTTCATCGTGTTGTCTATTCTTTCTACTGTCTTTCTACGCTTCATTTCTTCTGTGTTCTTCGGACTTCTACGTGTGTTTGGTACTGGTCTTCTAACTAGGGGGTTTCTGGGCGGGAGATTGCGCCGAGTGCGCTCTAAGTGCAGGGTTTGGGGGCACCTGGCTGTGAATGAGTGACCATGATCGCCGATCTGCGGATAGAGTGTTGCCAAGAAGTGTGCGACGTATCCTGTGTTCTGTGCAAAACCCCTTCCCTCCCTCCTTCCGCGTGCGCTGTGAGGCCGCGGCTGAGGCGTCCACATCGCTGCAATTTTTCTTTCTGTTCCTACGGCGCAGCGGATGGGAGAGGTTGAGGTAGGTAAGCGTGCTCCTGTTAGTCTAAATGGGGCTTCACCCTGCGTGGTAAAGGCCGTTGGCGGCGGCAATGAGTTTGTGATAGTAATGCATTAAGATTTATTTTTCTAAAAAACCCTTTCGGCACCGCCGTATAAATTACCCTTTGGTGGTTAGATTATTGAATTTGAATTAGCAAGATTTTGGGTTAAACTTAAAGGAACCCGCGCACCTACATCTGCCCTTCGATTCATTTTAATGCAAAGGTTTCAGATAAGTGTCTAATGTTTAAAGAAATTAGAGCATCTTAAAGAAATGTCTTGTTTTGGGATTTGCAAGCTTTGTATGCTCAGGAGTATACAGTTGAGAAATGCTTGGTAAGAGATTGACGTTGCTAGGCTTGCTGCGTGTAAGTGTCGTAGGAACCAGCATGTTTAGGCACTTTAAGAGTTTGTGAGTGCAAACGCTCGAGGTTTGTTTAAACAGGCGTATTACTGGAAATTGTCCCATTGTAACTCATTTTTTATGTATCTGACGGCTAGAGTCATTTGTAAGGTCATCCAGAGCCGAACATGTAGAAAATACGCAGGGCAAATTGAATTGGGACGTCTTGCACTTAATTCTACGTAACAGTGCGTTATTTGTACTTCCACAGGCTTGAGAATGAATTGTATTGTCATTTAACATTGTATTATTTGTATTTGAATTATATTCTCACTTAAAAGATATTTATACATGTTCATGTGGTAGAGCTCGTGCGAGTACCGATATGGTTGTACACGTTTTATGTCTTTATACTTGAATTGTATTCATTGGAGGTAATGAACGTAACTATGTGACTTATGCGTAATTTCTCACGCGTGTGCGTGCCGCCATAATTTCACGCTCGTGTTGTAGAGCAATATGTGCTCGATAAATTGACTTGCTAAATGTTGTTCAGTGTCTCGTGGTTGCCAGTGTTGTAATAGCTTTCATTCAAGAAATTACTTATTGTAGTATTTTGTCCAACTTGTTGTTCTTAAAACGAAAGAAAATCAGAACAGCTAATAAACCTAGCCATTTGTATGTGTGTTTTGTTTGTTTATTTGGCCTATTCATAATAATTAACGGGTCAATTCAGTTTGTTAGTATAGTAGTAGATGTTACCAATGTTCAATTTTCACTGTGTATTTGTTTTTGATGAAAAAATCATTTATTTATATTACAGCACGAAATGTTGTATCTCATAAAGTATTTTTAACTTTGTAAGCACGTATTTTGATCATTTTTGTTTTCATTTAATACAAAGTATGTAGTAGATCATAACCTTATTGCAAGTTGTAACGAAGTTTATTTTAAATATTAATTCTTGGTTTTGTCGTACGTTGCTTGTGTTTAATAAAATGTCACTTCAAGTTACATGCATTTAAATTCTTCTCCAACCCAGAGCAAAAGGATGACCAATTAGGTACAGACGAATTCCATCTATTACGAGATGGTGCCGACACACTGAAGAAGTTGCAAACTTAGAATGGTAATACTACTACTAATCATTAAGATAGATGCAAGTCACTGAGAAATGGTAACCGTCTCATACCATGGCTAAGAGGAGGCAGGAGGGATTGTCACTGACAGAATTTGGTGCTGTGAGCAACCATTACTGCAAGAGCCTTTGGCAAGATTACCTTATGGATGTTGGGGGTTCTGCACGTTGCTGAAATTCAGGGTGTACTGAGGGTTAGCATTTAGCAGCATGACACTAGAAGAAACTGAACACATAGGGATCATGGAAGATGACAACTGGTGGCATGGGTGCAGTTGAGGCTTGGCAGTGGTGTGTGATAAGACTTGCTCAGTAGGTAGAAATACGTACAGAAAGGTTATTAAAGACAGAACAAGTGACTCAGGAAATAAGGAACAGGAAGAAATGTGGCAATAGCATGTATTAATGAATCTTCCGAGGATTCACAATGAGTGATTTTAGTAACTATGCAAAACCATAAATCAAACCCAGGTCTTCCTAAATACGAAAACTGGGAAGTATTGCCAGAGAATGAAGCCCCCAATAAACAAGGCAAAAAGGACAGAAGATAAAAAAAATAATTCAAGAAGAAAAAATTAACGCTGCATGGAAACTCAGGACAATGAAACATAACAGAGCTTTGTGTGATATGATAGGGTCAAATTACAGCTAACAAAATTAATTATGTATACATACATACACATATCCACACAGTGGTGGATTTTGCTTATTGGGGACAAATGGCAGGAAATCATCTATGAGAGGATAAAGAGCAGAAAAGGTCATATGGACATATGGCCAGAATTTCACGGTGTCTGTGCTGGAAGGCATTTATTAACTGATCATACTGCTACAGTGTAATGCAATACACGATGGCTGTGATGAGACCACCACTAAACAAGATGTTAATAGTGGCCCTCACTGGCTTTTAAGTGTGCATGTACATGATTAAGAAATGAGAAATGCACATGTTCAAATATGTCATCCTGTAATCAAGTGGTATCACAGGCTACATACAAGTACCGCCCCGCCATATGTTGCCACTTGCCTGGTGTATTCTCACGTGTGCTTTCAGTCATTGAAACAAACTTACATTGTCAAAAAAATATATAAGTCCACTTCAAGTGGGTGTACGTCCCTTGGAACACATTTCTGGCAGTACGTCCATTTGACCTTATCTGCTCCTTTATCACCTCAGCGACCCTCTCATGCAGTATTCCCCACTAAACTAAATAATTATGTGTATGTCTGTGTACATGTGTGTACACACACATATACACACATACACACCTATATACACACACATATACACACATATATACACAAACATGTAAATGTACACTTGTATACACCAGCTTTTTTGCACATACTCATACAGGTGTGTATATATACATTCAAATGTGCATACACACATGAAAATATACACATAGTTTCACGCACTCACACATTCATGAACACTCACATGGTGATACTAGTGCACACATACATGCACACTGATGCACACACTGCACTTATAGCACACTCCACACACACACATATCCACACAAACATACAAAAACACACTTATGGGCATTAGACCCTAACCGAAGTGTTTGTCAAAATGTGTGCTATCCAAGTACTCAGTCAATCTATCTGAAAAGGTTATTCGAAGGACAACCACGTATTCAAGACAGTCAGGCGGCTTGCCTGACAATCTTCGCTTAACGAGAAATGTATTTATAACTATGTAATTAGAAAAGGAATTTTTCTTCAGGCTTACTGTTAGAAATATATTATACATCCTTACTAAAGAAAACTAATCTATAAAATGTTATAACTTTACTATAGTTTTAGATTCTTATTTTTGATTAAGATGCGAGATAGTAAGACCAACCATTAAGTGTTTTGCCATGTATTAGAAAGTCCCATTCCTAAATTTTGAAACATTGTTGGGCTGGTAAAATTGTTACATATTGATATTGACTAACATTTTCAAAACATCCTTCTTAATGTAAACATTACTTCATTCAACCAATACACAAAACTTTCTTTATTTTGATATAACTGTATTTCATCATTAAAAATGTATATTAAAATATTAAATTATTTCTAATTTCCAAACTAGAGACTTAACAAATTGCTTACAACATTTTTTTCAGAATATTGTAGCATTAAATCTGTAATTGTTCTGATTTTTCAAGGGTTACTTATAAAATACTGTTATTAGCAGCTACTGACGACTATTATGAAAAGTTATAGTAAACACTACATTCTATACAATAATATATTTGTTACTGTTTAGAGATAGTAGTAAATAAATTTAAATATTTAAGAAAATACATCAGTGTTAGCCTAAGTGTGAGTAGTGTTCTTTTCACTATACATTACATATTGACCAATGTTACAAATATTTTGATGTGTAGAATAACGTATAGTTGGGCCATTATTAATCATTATATAAATAATGAGAAAAATCAAAATATATTCTGTTTTATTTATTTTTTTGTTTTTTCAGTCCACAATAAAGCTCTACAATTGTGCTATAATAACTAAAAACTAAACCACTGAAATACAGTGAACCCTCGATAACTCGGACTAAAAGGGGGAAAAAGCTGTCCGAGTTAAGATTTGTCCGTGTTATCGAGGAGTGTCTGGGGAGTTGGGGTAATCAGTCATTAATCACAAGAAATGTGAAAAAATTAGTACGCTATCATTTCTACAAGCAAAAGTGTCTGCAATAAATACGGTTTTGTATCAAGTTACAGGACGGCAGCCATGCAGTGGGAAAATTAACGCTAAAGTGGAGGACTATAAAAGAATATCAAACAATGTGGGCAGTCAGATCTTTATTAATTTTTTTATGCTGCTACTTCTGGCTGATCCTTTTTTATCTCTGTGCTAGAAGCTGGCACCAAGGCACCCTTCTATCACATAAAAGTTTTCGTCTGGCTGGCAACAGCCAATGTACATGCACGTGTGAGAGAGATAAGAAATGATCGTTGGAGATAAGCTAGGGAGGTTGCGAGCGGAAGTAGTCAAGGTCAACCAGTACCGTCTCGTGCAATACAAACGCCGCACGTGACGACACACATCTCACACAAAATGTTTACAATGAAAAATACCTTACGTCCGTATGTCACAGCGTAGGGGCAGCAGCCAGCTGCTAGCCTGATAGTTACTCTACCCTCGTACAAAGTTCCAAAGGTACAAAAATAATTTTCTTCGTATACACGAATAAAAACTGTACTGTAATTAACAATCCTTCTGGGTCACTGTACAGACATATGTGAACACATTTTAACAGTACGAATTAAAATTTAATTTATGTATGTTAATTGCATCATAGAGTGTGTAATTTACAGCCTTATTCTTACACAAATTGTCATATTATGAAGCAATAAAATTTTAATCATGTTCTACAGAGTTACCGTATTTATTCACGTAATCGCCGCATATTTTTGACCAAATTTTAGGCCCAAAAAATGGGGTGCGGCCATTATAAGGGGGTTTCAAAAAAATTACCTTCTAAATATTTTTGGTATGGAATATAACAAATGTAAATTTTTTCCTATATTTACTCGTTCATAACATGACCATTTCTTCTAAAATAAAGAAAAAGATTTTGTCGGTGTATAGTAAACATGGAAAAATGAAGACTACAAAATCTTGTTAATCCATTCACGTGTGTCGCTCAATGAAAATCGTTTAAAATTATCCCGCATAAGACGTTTACATTTTACAGTCCATTACATGTATGCTATTATTTCCCGTGAAGAAGTTTATAAACAAATTCGATTCATGCTTAAAACGTTAGAACTCTCCAGATGCCGTTACGTTATCAACAGAGCATCATCAACGAGCGAGCGTGACTCATAGTGTCCGGCTTGGGCATGGATGTTGTGTTGTTCTTTCACCACCCACATTGGCTCTGAAAAACATCGTTGTCAAAGGGGCGTAAAACCCTCCCACTAATTGTTCTACATCGCTATGTGAAGCAATGATTTTTAATTTTTCTTTAATGTCCGGAACAATTTCTTCTGCAGCCCTGAATTCATTGCACATACCAGAACAAAATAATTTTCTGTTTATGTGTCATTGTAACCCGTAGTTACCTTCACTTCACAAGCACCATGCTGAAATGTTTGTTTACGACGCACATGCGTGCCTGGCTCGCAGGACGAAGAGGGAGGAAAGATAAAGAAGTGAGAGGTCAGCCTGCTGCATTGCATTTTTACTCGCGCGTCGCGCGCCTCGCTAGCAACATTTTACCACACGGAACTTGCCAGATATCTACTGTGGGATTATTAAAGGCTAAGTAGCGATGGATGACTACGTTATAAAGTTTAATACTGTTCTAAAATATAATGTGATGAATTTAAATCCCGCAGAAACAATTTTGAATATCTTTTACCAAGAAATAATTAATTAAAAATTATTAAAATTTTTTTAAAAATTCTGTCCCGAGTTATCCGAAGTCCGGGACATCGAGGTCCGAGTTATCAAGGGTTCACTGTATTAATATTAGTTCAGTGACTATCCACACAACATTAAATTTAGACATATAAAACACAGCTATCACTAACAATTACTCCTATGTCACTTCACAAGATAAATTAGAATATTTTCCCATATATTCTATTGTATTTTATTTCCACTGGTTTGTGAAAATGTAATGCTCTGTGTGTTTCAAGATCACTGGAATAAAACACACTTTACGGCTTCCAGATAATTATTATTTTTCATGATCTAGTACACTTCTGGATAACACACATAAACAAAACACCATATCAGCTAGCGGTTACTGTCATAAGGCTGACAATTCTCTAGGCTATACACTAGACCCCCGATTTTACGAACACTGGATTTAACGAAGGTAGCGATTCTACGAATACAATCTCAGGACCCCTCAAAAAATAACAAAATTATATGACAAAAAAAAAAATTGTAAGGAATTACATTAACAATAAATAAAACATACTGTATCTAATTCACGGCATTAAAATATGAATTGTAGAGTTGCAGTTATTACTTGGTAAGTTACAATATTAAAATTTAAAAAAAAATAGCGAAAATCCGTTAAAAAATGCGCCAGTGACAGTTTGAAAACCGCGCGGCGGCGGAGCCGCCTGTGCCAAGCCGGCCGGCCTGTCTCCAACTACGACGTATTAGGATCTATATTGAGGTCGTACTATAGACACACAAAGTTCCAGCGCATGCGCATATGCTCATTTAACTATAGTACAGCCTCCTTCTAGGCTGTTTCACGACGTCTTATATCTCTCTCGT